>PVKS010000960.1:0-160181 GCA_004027875.1 Aplodontia rufa
ATCTTTTCGGTCAGTCTCATAGTTTTGTGTGTGTGCATGTGTTTCAAATCATCTTCCAACAGAGATTCATTTTACTTCTTTCCAACTGGGATGCCATTTCTTTTTTTTACCTGATTACACTGGCTGGAATCTATAATGCTGTGCTGAGTAGAAGTGGTGAGAGCAGGTATCCACACCTTGTTCGTGGAGCTCAAGGAAAAGCTTTCAGCTGTTCACCCTGTGTCTGGCATTTGCTACGGTGCCTTCATGGTTGGTCTTTGTTGTGCTGAGGTCATTCTTTACCCTTGTACTTCATTGAGTATTGGATCATGTCCAGTGATTTCCTGCATCCGTTGAGGTCATCATTTTTTTTTCCTCCTTCGTTCTGTTATGTGGTCTATGACCTTGACTGATGCCCTTATGTTGAACCATCCTTGCATTCCAGGAATGAATCTCGTTTGGTTATGGTATATAATCCTTTTAATATACTGCTGAATTAATTTCGTTGAGGATTTTTGCAGCAGTATACAGAAGGGCTATTACTCTGTTGTTTTCTTATGGTGTCTCTGCCTGGCTCTATTTCAGGTTTCTTAAAGTTTGAAAAAGATTATTCTTAAAGTGTTTGTAAAGCCACTGGGCCCAGGGTTCTTCTGTGTTGAGCAACTTTTGATTATGGAGCTAGTCTCTTTACAAGTTGTAGCCCAGTCAGACTTTTCTGTTTCTTCATGCTTTTGTCTTGGTAGGCTCTGTTCTCTAGGAATTTTTCTCTGCATTATCCAGTATATTGGGTACCCTTGTTGGTAGTACTTACAGTCCTTTCTATTTCTGCAGCATCAGTAGTCACGTTTCCACAATCATTTCTGATTTTGGTAACTTGTGGCTTCTTTCTTTTTCTGTTAGTCCATCTCACTAAAGAATTGTCAGTATCAGTTAAAGGTTGGTCTTTCCAAAGAATAACTTTGGGCTTCATTGAGTTTTCTCTATTTTTCTCTTCTGTTTCCTTTATCCTTGCTCTAATCTCCATTATTCCATCCTTCTGCTAGTTGTGGGTTTAATTTGTTCTTTTTCTAATTCTCTTTTAAGAGAGAGTTTTATTTTTCTCTTTAGAAGAATAATTATAAATAAAGTGAGGTTGTTGATTCGAGGTCTTTCTTGTTTTCCTGTTTCTGTTTCTGGAGTGCTGGGGATGGAACTCAGGGCCTCGAGCATGGTAGGCAAGCGTTGCACCACTGAGCTGCACCCCCAGTCCTCTGCCTTGTTTTTCATGGGAGCTTTTATTGCTGTAAGGTCCCCTCTTAGCTCTCATT
Source organism: Aplodontia rufa (assembly GCA_004027875.1). Taxonomy (NCBI): domain Eukaryota; kingdom Metazoa; phylum Chordata; class Mammalia; order Rodentia; family Aplodontiidae; genus Aplodontia; species Aplodontia rufa. The sequence continues at coordinate 1,287 of PVKS010000960.1, forward strand.
TCTCTGGTTCCACATGGTGGTGGTTTTCATTTTCATGCATCTCTGAGAATTTTCTGATTTGCCTGGGAGTTCTTCCTTGATCCATTGGTTGTTCCATTGCTACTTTTACCTTACAGAATCTCTAAAGTAGGTTTCTTGTGGATAGGTGTAGTTGGGTCTTGTTTTTAATACCCTCTCCCTGTTTTTTTCATGGATGCATTTTTATATAATTCACATTTAAAGTGACTTTTGTTTTCTCTTCCTTTGGATCCTGCCCCCCCTTAGGAAAAGTGATAATTTAGGATGTGTTTGGATTAATAGCAACTGTGTCGGTATTTTCTATTCATTAGGTGAGGCTTCCTTTTTCCTGCTTACCCCTCTGCCTATCCCCTCCTCTGCCCCCAGCACTGGGGATTGAAGCCAGGGGTGCTCTGCCACTGAGCCACATCCCCAGCCCTTTTTATTTTTTATTTTAAGACAGGTTCTCACTAAGTTGCCCAGGCTGGCCTTGAACTAGTGACTCTCCTGCCTCAGCCTCCCAAGTCACTGGAATTACAGTGTGTGTCATTGTGCCCTGTTGTCATCTTCACTTTTATTTTCTTATTTGTGTTTTTTTAACACAAATTTTTGAGAGAGTCAATTTTTATTTATATTTTTCATCTAGGTTTTGTTTTTCCTCCACTTAATTGTGTATATGGTACTGGGGTTTAAACCCAGGTCCTCATGCATGCCAGACAAGTGCCCTACTGCTAAACAACCTCTCCAGCCCCTCTTCTTCACTTTTTTTTTTTTTTTAATAAAGAGAGAGAATTAATTTTACTTATTTTTCCATCTGTTCTTCACATCTCCAACATTTAGTTGTGTATGTGGTACTGGGGTTCGAACCCAGTTCCTTATGCATGAACCACTGCTGCAGCCCCTCTTCTTCACTTTTAATTAATCGTTTTACAATTTCATTGTATCCCCTCTTGGCATATCAGTGATGCTCGCCTTTTTAAAAACGTTGGTAGTTTCCCTAGAATTCACAGTAGACAAGAGCTCAGCTCACGTTGCTGAGCAGCAGGTGTGAGGCGCCGGAGCAGTTCCTTCTCCCAGGACATAGTTGCTGTCGCTTGAAGCAGAGCTGTCTTTGAGATGAGTTAATAAGAAGACAGAAAGGAGGTGTTATTTGCCCTGTGCCCTGCATCCTTCTCCTTGTGTGTGAAGAGTACCTTTCCACATTGCTTGCAGGGTGGGCAGCGGGCAGTGAGTTTCCTCGGTCTTTGCTTGTCTGAGTAAATCTGACCTCCTCACTCTTGTGGGTTGGTCTGGGTCTTTGTTTCTGTCATTCATCACTTTAGATGTGCTAGCCCCACTCTTGGCTTGCTGCCTGGTTTCTGACAAGATGGCGAGATGTCCTTTGTGGTCATTTTCTTTGCTCTGTGGGTTCCTCTACCCCCAGGCCCCTGGCAGCCTCCTGCTGTGCCTTCCTCGGCACCCTCCTCACCCTCCTCACGCGAGAGCTGCTCGTGGCATGGCCTTCCTGTGGGCACCTTGCTCCCCGGCACTGCTCGCCTCCCTCTCAGCTCCTGAGAGGACTGACGCGCGTCTCCCCTGCTCTTCATGCCTGGAGCCCTTTGAGGTCTCTTCTCCTTCCTCAGCCCTGGCTTCTGAGTGCTGCTTGTTCTGTTTTGTTTCTTGATCAACTACTCTAAAGGTGTCTATGCTGTCACTTAAGTTTTAATTTAATTCCAGCTATAATCTCCTCCTCCTCCTTTTCCTTCTCCTCCTCCTTCCTTCCTTCCTTCTTTCTTCTTCTTTTTTTTTTTTTGAGAGGGACAGAGAAAGAATCAATTTTATTTAGTTTTTCATGTGGCTTTTGTTTTTCCTACACATTGTTATATTTGTGGTGCTGGGGTTCAAACCCACATCCTCGTGCATGCCAGGCAAGCACTCCAACCGCTGAGCCACCACTCCAGCCCCACATCCTGTTTTCTTACATGGATAGTTTTATCAGGAGGTCAGGTTTTATGGAGTTTCCTTGTGAGAGCCCAAGGCCCTGGTTAGGAGATGTCTTCCTTAAGAGAGGGTTTGCCTTGCCATCCTGGAACCTCCTTGGCACTGCTTAGTGCCTTTTGCCTTGGTAATTGCAGTTGGCTCTTTGTCACCAAGGTGTGATTGTGCAGTGAGCTCAGTAGCCTGTCCCTTACCTGATGAAGCCCCAGCCTCGGGAAGAGCAGTCAGGGCAGGTCGGTACACCTGCAGCTCCTTGTCCACAGGTTTTCTGCTGCTGGCCCATGGGGCCTGGAGTGGCGGATTGCCTCTTTGTGCATGCAGAATGTGTGCTGGAACCCAAGGCCCCCAAATCTAGATACTGTCCTTCTCACCCAGCATGGAAAGTGTGTGTGGAACAATCACTGTGCTAATAAGGGGTGTCCCAGCCGTTTTTAGGTGGTTCAGCACTGTGTGTGGAGCCCAGTGAGTGGGGTGGCTGGGCGTGGCTGTGAGGTCACTCCGAACCTTCTGCACACCCTGCAGTAGCGTTTGATCCTCTTTTCACCCCATTCTAGGCCCTTTCCACAAAACACTGCCATGCATGCAGAGTCCATTCAGAGTAGGTGGAGGGCATTGTGGAAAGTAGGGCATACGTCGACAGTGATTTGGGGATTGTGTTAGGTTTGATCGATATCTTTTTTTCTTTTTCTTTTTTAAGAGAGAGGGACAGTGAGAGAGAGAAGCTATTTTTATTTTTCATGTGGCTTTCGTTGTTCCAAGACTTAGTTGTGTACATGGTGCTAGGATTCCAGCTCGCGTACTTGCACAAGCTGGGCGAGCACTGTAACCAACGAGCCACCACTGCAGCCCCTGTTATCTTATTTTGAGGCTCTGTGCAGTTCTGCCAGCCGCAGACTCGCAAGGCCAGTATAAAGGTGGTCATCTGCACCTTCTCCATCCCTGGAGTGCTGAAACACCTCTGCTGGGCAGGCACAGAAGGAGGCGCGCCTCTTCCCTTCTGTGTTGCCTGGGATCTGACTAGAACTCCCGGGTGTGAATGTGCAGAGTGGACGTCCCCTGCATGTAACAGGCTTGGCCCACTGCCCTTCACACCCTCATCAGCAGAGGGCAGGCTGGGTGCCGTGCTGCTGGGTGCACTTGAAAGCAAGAGCCTTCACTTAAAGCAAAGATTACCTCTCCTGTGAATTACCTCTTCTGTGTCCAAGTGCAGAACAGTTTAAAACTTCTGTTAATTAAGGCTTTGTGGATTTGTGTAAAGTCATTGACCACATTTTGAAAGACCTACTTTGTGGTGAGATTGTCGATGTATTTTTTGAGGAATTGCTTGAAGACAACTGCTTTTTTCTGAAGAAAATGCTTAAGCTGTCTTGTGTAAAAACAGTGGGGAAAAATATACAGCTTTTTGGTTGCTGGTCCCTCTTGCTTTTGCCTTTGTCTCTGAGGCTGGTCCTGAGTTTTGAATAGGTGGGCTTCTGAAGAAGACTAAGTAGAACATTCAGGGTCATCACTGCATGCTTCCGGTTTTAGTTTTGAATATGCATTTCCTTATTGTGAGCTACATTCTGCTGAATCACCATTTATTGGACACCTAGTATGTGCCAGGCCCTGTGCTGCAATCTAGGAAAACCAGTCAGTTAATCATGGTCCCAGTTTTCAAAAACTGTGCAGTCTGAAGAGAAGACAAAGACGTGATGAAGTAAAACCTCAGAATGCTGCATCAGCCTCATGTGCCTTGTGGGTGCAGAGTAGAGAAGTGCAGCTGGCGGAAGAACACTGAAGCCCCTGGGGTTGGTGTCCCACAGCAGGGGATAAGGGAGAGCTATGTGGACACAAGGATGGGAAAGTCCAGCTGCGTGCCAGAATGTCTCAGGAAGCAGCTAAGTGGCTCTGAGCCCTGAACCCTGAAGGTGCTTCTGAGGCTCCAAGCCTACCGCCAGCGCATCTCTAACCCAGTGTAAGTGCAGAAAAGCAGGCGGCTTTATACCTGCCAGGTATTTCTAGTCCCCAAGACTGTTTGTTTTCATCAGTTGTTTCTCAGCACAACACCGCTTAGCTTTTCACTGCTTTGTAGAAACTGAGGTCTACTGAAATAGGATTTCTTGTTTTCCTTGGTCCTTGTGCCCTGGGGCTCCCCTGTAGAACTGCTGGTTGGGCCTCTGCTCTCAAGTCCCTGTGTCTGCTGCAGGTCCATGGATGCCCTAGGTGAAGTTCCTGTCCCTTGCTCTCTGCCCCAAGGCACATGGTGGAGTGAGTGCAGCTGGGAGGGTCTGGTCAGTTGATTGGTTTGTGTCTAGAAAATGATAGCAGGTCTATCCTCACAATCACCAGATGCTTACTACAGGCCAGGCAGTGTGCTAACAATCTCTTACCACAACCCTGGAGATGAGAAAACTAAAGCACAAACAGATTGGGTGATTTGCCTGAGGTCACACAGCTAGAGAAAGGGAGGCTGAGACAGGGGCTCAGGTTCCACTCCAGCTCTGTCACTGACCACGCCCCTTGTGGTGGAATCAGGCAGGATCCAAAGTCCCTGTCCTAGATGCCCCGTTGCACTATGGTCTGGCACCTCCAGAATTCTCCTTTCCTTCCAGCTTCACACTTCTGCTTCAGCATTCCTGCCTCCTCACTGCCGGCCTCGGTGCGTCTCCCCTTTTGTTTGTCCACCGTATTGCCACAGTGTGATCTTTCTGATCAGCTGACCATCATCTCCCTTGCTGTCTGAGACCTTCTGTGGCTCCCTAGCACATTGAGGATGGAAGCCACACAGTCAGCTCTCAGCGGGCCACTGCCCCACAATCCCACAGCCTGTCGGGCGTGGTGCTCTCATCCACACACAGGGCTGTCCCTGTGCTCTGTCTACCTTCTCGTCCTCCATCTGCCCCTGCCAGGCCCTCAGAATTCTGTCAAACCATCACCTGCAATTTGCAGTCTCTCAAGCCCACCATGGGAGTGTGTGGGGCTTGCTGCTCCTCGCTGGAGCCTGCAGGGTGGGTGGCAGGTGTTCTTCCAGTGGCAAGCAAGGCAGTGCTCCCCTGGACGCCCACCATTCCAGCTGCCTGCTGAGGGAGCATCACGTAGCATTGCCCACCCCTTGCAAAGTGCTCAGAACTCGGGGAAGGCAGACGTGAACTCAGCAAGTGTGAGCCAGTCCTGTGGTACAGCTGTGGCTGGCAGGGTGGGTTCCCTGTGAGTGTAGCAAGAAGCTCACCTTGGTCATGGGAGTTGGGTCTTCATGGAGGGAGCAGAGGCAGCAGTGGCAGTTTCTCTGGGAGAGGAACATCTGGGCCGAGGCTGGAATTAAATAGAAGTGAGTGAGGTAAGCACTGAGGCGAGGACATCCCAGCTGAGTGAAGTCCAGGATCAAGAGTGTGGGAGGGAAGGCCTGTGTATCAAGGTGCTTTGTGAGTGGGACAGAAGAAGGCAGGCCAAGGTAAGGACTTTGGGCTTTCTTGAAAGCAGCAGGACTCTACGTCAACATTCCATGCAGGGAAGTCAGTAGGAGATGACCGGCTGTGTAAGGACAGTGCCGCAGCCGCGAGACCCTTGGGGTGGGCAGGGAGCTGCCAGATGCCTTGGCACTTGTTAAGAATGTGCACACTGGTAGTCCCTAGCCTCCTTCCCCTGGTGCCTTTGCACGAGTGCTGTGCTTCCCCAGGTGTCTGAGCAGCGTCACCATTTTTATCAGGGATTCCAAGTTGACTTGTTAGAGATGACATTGCCATGCCACGTGAGGACAGTCACACTGAAGCTGTGACTGGGGCATCAGTCGCTTTTAAAACTGTCCCTTTGGTTGCAGTTCGACCTCCATTACAGTCTTATCCACCAAGTGCTGTGGGAGATGCACACCCCCCATGGACACCAACTAGCATGAATCATGTCCTCGGTCACGTTTTGTCTGTTTGTAGTTGAACTACTTAGGTAAGCAGAATATTAATTTTGATATGTGATTAGAACATTTTTTTTTGTAGGCTTTACCGCCAGCACCTGTTCAGAATCACACAAATAAACATCAGGTATTCAATGCATCTCTTCAAGACCATATTTATCCGAGCTGTTTTGGGAATACTCCAGAGTGGAATAGTTCTAAATTTATAAGTCTCTGGGGATCAGAAGTGATGAATGATAAGAACTGGAATCCTGGCACTTTCTTGCCAGATACAATTTCTGGTAAGGAATCTGTTAAAACTTTCTTAAGGTGTTAAAATAATTCGAGCCGGGTCGATCACCATCCTTGTTGCAGTCTCCCCTGGAAGCCCAGGTGTGGCCATGCGGCTGCTGCCCTCCCTCTGCTATCCCGCTCCATTCTTTCACATCAGCCGCTGCATTAGCTGGGCAGAGCGAGGCGCTGGCTCCTTGGCTGCTCATCAGCATGGGGGCTGCGCTGGCACAACCCCCTGCTTTGCAGGGTCTGGTCCCCAGGGCTCATGCCCACCCTTTAGTTCTTGAGCAGTGGAGAGGGCCAGACCTCAGCACAGGGGCCAGGGCCAGGGTCTGTTTGAATGCTGTGACTCACACTCCTTGTCTCTGGTTTCCATGTTGACCCCACATGGGATTCTCTTCCCCTGCAAAGCTCTTTCCTCCCAGCTGCCTCAGCTGCTGAGCTTGGCTGTCACTTCAGTTTCAGGGCCAGGGACTCCTGAGGAGGGGCTGTTACCTATGCCGCCTCTCTGTCTTCCTGTGGCTAGAGCTCCTGATAGGCCACACCCAGCCGTGCATGTGCTCAGAACAGAAGCTAGACTTGACAATCCCAATCTGTGCTTGGAAAGGATTTCTAGCTGTGTGACCTTGGGCAAGTTGCTTAGCCTCTCTGAGCCTCAGTTTCTTCATCTTTAGGATGGGAATAATAGTATCAACCTCAGAAAGTAGTTTTAAGACATTAACTTTGAAAAGCACCTAGCACAGGAATTGGCACATAGTAGGTGCTCAATAAAAATTTCCCCCTAGAATAAACGCTGGTTGACTAGCATCAGCCCAGAGGAGTCATGACTTCAGTGGCAGCCCCAGTTTTGAATGCTCAGTCCTCAGCATGCCCGTTAGGATTTCACTAAGGTGCTGTTTCTCTTAGAAGCCTTAATTTTCCTGTTCTTCTCTGAAGGGAGTGACATATTGGGGCCAGCGCTCTCAGAAGCAAGCCCTGGAGCCCTTCCACCTCCATCTAACAACGAGGCATCTGCAGCTCCGGATAGTAAAGAGAAAAAAAGTGCTGCAAAAAAGAAATGTTTGTACAGTTTCCAAGATGCTTTCCCGGAAGCAAACAAAGTTGTCATGGCCACATCCTCCGCCACATCCTCGGTGTCCTGCACAGCCACCACGGTGCAGTCAAGCAACAGCCAGTTCAAGGTGTCGTCCAAGAGACCCCCTTCCATAGGTAAGGCCCAGTAGCCTTGGGACTTGCAGCTGAGGGTCTTGCTTCTTCCATCTGGGCACTGCCTTTTATTTAGCCTGGCCAGAGGCACAGATGTCACTCTAGAGACCCTGGCCTTCTGCACACATCTTGGCTCCTGTCTCCGTACCTGTTGTTCATGGTGGGAACATGTCATTTCTTTCTAAGCATAGAAGGGTAGAATTGCTCAGAAGCTGCTTTAGGAAAATGCTAAGCAGAGGAGAGCAGGTGTGAGTCGGCAGGTCTGCCTGTCACCAGTAAGAAGCGGGGCTGGAGTGACGGCTCAGTGGTTGCAGCACTTCCCTGGCATGTGCGAGGACACGAGTTCAAATCCCAGCACCGCGTGCACAATGAACTCCGGAGTAACAAAAGCCACATAAAAAGCTAAATAAAATTGATTCTTTCTCCCTCTCTCTCACTCTTCCTCTCTCTTTAAAAGTAAAATAAATAAAATATAAAAAAATAAAGAATAAAAATAGACCAGAAGAAGGACAGTATGGTGGATTCTAGCGCACAGAAAGAGGAATCCGTAGGGATGTTCGAATCAAGCACTTGGATATGGAAACGCTTTTTTACAGAAGCAAATTGCTGCTCAGCATGTGCAGGACAGAAACAGAAGTCACCACTTTGCAGCTAGCAGTGTAGCTGTTGGCTCAGTTCAGCATCGTCGCGGACACTAAAGAACGGAGCCCAGTTTGGGGGATGTAGCATTTCTGCTGTCCAGGGACTGCCCCATGACAGCTGGGGATGGGGGGTCCTTCTGGAGGAAGCCGACAGTGCCACTTGACACACGTAGGTCTGAGGGCTTTGGGCACTTCCTGTTGCTGTGGAGCAGGAGGGGACGGCCCTACTGCAGGATTCTGCCCAGACCTTTCCCTGACTCTCAGGAAATGCTATACTTCTAGATTGGCAGACAGCTGGTCTCTTAAAAAATGCTCATGCTATGAAAGGAAGACGTTCAGAAGAGGCTCAGGGGTCGGGGGTTGGGGCTGAAAGTCCTGGGGAGTTGGCAGCACCACGGCGGCGGTTGCTGCATTTCTGTCCCAGGCCCATAAAGCACTCCAGCTGTCAACAAGCCACCCAGGGTGCCAGGAGCCCAGGCTAAGTTGAAGGCTGATGCGGCTTGCCGAAGCAGGAATGCATGTGGGGAGTAAAGAGGAGGTAGTGAATGGTGACGGAGGATGAACAGCTCTTCTTTGTACTGCTCCTTCACGTTTTCTCCAGGGTTGAACATTCTAGAACAGGACATAGATGAAAACATGCACCTGAAGGGAGCGCAGATGTACTTGCTCAGCATGGCAGCCCTTCTTGCCTCTTTGTGCAGGTGACGTCTTCCATGGCCTCAGCAAGGAGGACCATCGACACTCGACACCTGCCGCCCCGAGGAGCAGCCCCACAGGCCTGGCCCCACTTCCCACCCTCTCTCCTGCCGCACTCTCCCCGGCCTCCACACCTCACCTTGCAAATCTTGCAGCCCCATCTTTCCCCAAAACTGCAACCGCAGCTCCTGGGTTTGTGGACGCGCGTAAGACCTTCTGCCCTGCTCCTGTGGCACCCCCGCCCTCCACCACAGATGGCTCCGTCAGCGCCCCTCCCAGCGTCTGCAGGTGAGCTGCAGACACCCAGCCCCAGTGGGGAGGGCTGGGTGCACTTTGGTGCCATGCTGACCCAGCAGCTGCATGACTATGCCCTGGGGGCTTGTCGGTGGCAAGTGCAGTGAAGTGCAGATCACATGCGGGGACCTCCCCAGCAGAGGCCCCGGAGGGTTTCCCGTTCCAGCCTCTAGTTCTGTAGAGGGAAGAGCAGAGGTCCTGGCTGCTGTGGACCTCTGGCCACTGGCAGCATCAGGGGTGTGACTCACTTGTTTTTAAGTTGTGTTTGTTTGTTACTGGAGATAATCAGAAGGACTTGTACAGTGAAGCAGAGACCACACTGCACAAGTGTTTTTGTAGGGGACCATGTGTGGCACCTTTGAATTGGCCAGTTTAAGGCCCCACACACACCTGTGTGGAAGCAGTGGTAGCAGCAGCAAGTGGGCTGGTACAAGGAGGTGCTGGGAGGCTGCTTGCCTCTTCAGGTGCCTGTTGAGGGCCTGGGCCCAGCACCAGTGATGGTGGCAGGCACACTTGCTTACCTCCTGCTGGAGCCCACGGACCCTGTAGCCGTACTGTCTTCGTGGCTGTATGCAGCTGAGAGTGCCCTCCACTGCCTCTGGCTGAAGTGGGCAGAAGAGGGTGGTTGAGGAGCTCCAGGGTGGGCTGCTTGCTAACAGGCTGCGTGTGATTCTGCAGCGACCCTGACTGTGAAGGGCACCGCTGCGAGAACGGCGTTTACGACCCGCAGCAGGATGACGGGGACGAGAGTGCGGGTGAGGACAGCTGCTCCGAGCACAGCTCCAGCACCTCGACCTCCACCACCCAGAGGGAGGGCAAGTACTGTGACTGCTGCTACTGTGAGTTCTTCGGACACGGCGGGGTGAGTGCGTGCACCGCGCGCTGGCCCGGGTGCACTTGTCCCGAAGCGCAGCCCAAAGCAGCAGCTCTCATCTCTGCCATTTCATAAAGCAGTCGGGGGGGGGGCACCTGACCACTAGAGCAGGGCACCGTCACTGAGCTCCAGCGGCGCAGAGAGCTGCAGTGCTGCCGCATGGCGCACCCTCACCTTGGGGGAACAACACACTGTGTGCTCGCACATCGTTCCAGACCAGGATCTGATCTTGTTTCTGCGAGCAGATAGGACCGCCGTTTCCATAGGTTGGGCCACAGGATGCTCTAGCTCTGTCTCCCTTTCCTGAAATGTGCGTGGGATTTAACAGTAGAGACTTGCAGTGGGACCAGAGGGCAGCGTTTTCCGTTTTCAGCCCTGAGAACGAAAACTGCAAGCAGGTAGAAAGATACACAGACAGGTTTTGACAGGAAAGGATAAACATGTATTAAATAAGAAACAGATTACTGGGCTGGAGCGGTGGCTCTGCGGTTACAGCGCTTGCCTGGCATGCGCGAGGACGCAGGTTCAAACCCCAGCACCACGTACGCAACAGTGTCGGAGCAACGGAAGCCGCATGAAAGACTGACTAAAAATTGCTTCTTTCACTCTCCCTCTCTCTCAGTGTCCCTCTTTCTTTTAAAAAAAAAAAAAAAGAAAAGAAAAGATTACTTGGCATGTGTAGTTGTTTCTTTGGTGTTAAAGAATCCATTTGTGTATATATTACCAGGTTTTCACAAATGTATAAAACTTAAGTGCCAAAAACAGCTTTAAGGTTAGTTGACAATAGTTTCTTTCTTCTGCCACTTATTTACCTTATTTCCTTGTTTTCACAAGAGCATGTGCTACTTAAGTAATTTTTTAAATCAAAGGTTAATTTTGGAAATATTTTGAGATTCGTGAAGTTCAGAACTGTGGCTTAATGTGATTGTGCTCTTATTATCTTAGCCTCCTGCTGCACCAACAAGTAGAAATTACGCAGAAATGCGAGAAAAACTTCGACTGCGGCTGACCAAGAGGAAAGAAGAGCAGCCTAAAAAGGTGGATCAGATCTCAGAACGGGAAAGTGTTGTCGACCATCGGAGGGTAGAGGACTTGCTACAGTTTATAAACAGCTCAGAGACCAAGCCAGTAAGCAGTACTCGGGCGGCCAAGCGCGCCAGGCATAAGCAGAGAAAGGCAAGTGCAGTGGCACGGAGCGCTGCTCCTGGGAGGGTGGGGCAGAGAGCTGGGGCTCAGCCTGGACTGGAGGCTGCCTGAGACCTTACTTTGTGTGTATTTTCAGGAAACCATCTCCTTTTTGCATTGTGGGTTTGTAGTAGACCTCATACAGATCTTGGGGTCCAGCGCTGGCCGTAATGGGGAGGGCAGCGGATCCTGCAGCTCTGTGAGCTCCTTCTTTCCCAAGAAGGCAGGCGAGGAGGGGCTCTTGGGTGAAGTGTGTGCAGGAAGTGCCTTGACTCTGACCTTCCCAACACGGGCCTTCCCCTCTGGCCATTCCAGATTTGGACCAAGGCGCCTCCATGACATAGAGGGTGAAAGAGTGAAGTGACCAGCCTTGGTGGGAGGCCCTGGGCAGTTCCTGCCTCACCCAAGGGCATATTGTGTCACAAGAAGCAGATGCCTCTTCATCTAGTGACAGAGCTGTGAGTAGGCCTGGCGTGTCAGGCCTATCAGGTTGGCAGAGTGTTCAGAGGTGACAGGGCTAGGTCTGTTATTTACCAGACCCCCTCCCCAATGAAAAATGCTCTTCAAAGACTTACAGAGCCCCCGTACCAGAGCAATTCCAAAGAGCCACCTAATTTCAACTTTGAATAATGGCTGGTTGCGAGAGCCAGGCTCAAGCAGGCAGATGTTGGCTGCACACAGAGGATGACTCATAGATGAGGGTTCTGACAGTAGGACAGATTGCTTTGGGAAGGTCAAGGTCCCTGCCCTCAGGGTGGTCAAAGACATGAGGGGGACAGTACCACCATGGACAAAGTTTGGGCCGGAGTCCTCTGCTGCTGTTTTCAGCCTCACCAGGTATGGTTCTAAGGTGACTTTTCACTAGGGAGATGAGCCATCTCAGTCCTAAAGAGGTCCACCCTAACTCTCAGGGCCAGTCGGGGATCTGGGGGCCTGTGCGGGACTCAGATCTCAGTTTGCTGAGCCTGCTGAGGGGCAACAGAGTAGATTCTCCATCCAGAGTGGCCCATGACCCTGGAAACTCCCAGTGCTTTTCAGGGGTGCTGTCCACTCAGGCTCCTGCCCCTGACCTACGTGGCAGGCAGGCAGTCTGGATCGAGATCTGCATCAGGCTCATTGGCCTGGCCTGAACCCTGGAAGCCAATGCCAGAGGGTGAGCTCAGCACCTGCCCACCTTTGTGTGACCTCCTGTGGCTCTTGACCCAGCATCTATCTTTTTTTTTTTTTTTAAAGAGAGAGGAACGGTGAGAGAAAAAGAATCAGTCTTAGTTTTTCATGTGACGGTTGTTCCTCCAGCACTTCTTTGTGTACATGGTTTGAACCCGCATCCTTGTGCATGCCAAGCAAGTGTTATAACCACTGAGGTACCGCTTCAGTGGTATCAATCTTACAGCCCACAGGTCACAGACTGAGCTGGTTATTGAAACAGAAGCAATAGCCCCCCATAGATGCTACCCTGAAATAGGCTCCCCCTAGGCCTGCTTGGAGAGAGTGCTCCCCTTAGCTGTATCTCAGATTGCTTTTTTACTTCAGTTGCCAAGTTAAGGTTTTGTTTTGTTTTTTAAAGAGTGAGGTACAGTGAGAGAGAGAGAGAGAGAGAGAGAGAATCAATTTCATTTAGTTTTTCATGTGGCTTTCATTGCTCCAAGACCCCGCTGTGTTATGTGGTGCTGGTGTTTGAACTCGCGTACTCGCGCATGCCAGGCAAGCATCGTAACCGCCAAGCCACTGCTCCAGCACCTGTTTTTTTTTGTTTGTTTGTTTTTTAAAGAGGGAGGGAGAGAGAAAGAATCAGTTTTACCTATTTTTTCATGTGGCCTTCGTTTCTCAGACACTTAGTTATGTATGTGGTGCTGGGATTTGAACCTGGCTCCTAGTGCATGCCAACCAAGTGCTCTAACTGCTAAGCTGTTCTACCAGCCCCAAGTGAAGTTTTTAAAAGCATGTCATTGTAGGGGTGGCTGTGTGGCTCAGTGATGAGAGTACATGCCTCACATGCGCAAGACCCAGAGTTTGAGTCCTAGCACAATAAAAAAAGCAAAAGAAACAAAAGAGAAAAAGAATCATTGTTAAGTTTTAGCCACAATTTTAAGTTTCTCAAAAGAGAGGATTTTTCTCTTTAAAATATTGTGCAGTGGTGGCTGGAGCAGTGGCCCAGAAGTTGGAGCACTTGGCTGGCATGCACGAGGACCCAGGTTCAAACCCCAGCACCACACACACAACTGGGTGTCAGAAAAAAATACCCAGATGATAAAAATAAATAAAATTTATTCTCTCTCTCTCCTTCTGTCCCTGTGTCTTAAAAGCAAGACCGTGTCTCAGAAACGTGTATATTTATAATTTAAACTAAAGAGGGCCCTTTATGATTTCCAAGGCAAAATGTTGTTTTCTTGTTTGTTTTTGGTACTGGGGATTGAAACCAGAGATGCTTAAGCACTGAGCCACATCCCCAACTCTTTTTATTTTTTAACATGAGACAGGGTCTCACTGAGTTGGTCAGGGCCTCAGCTTCCTGAGTCACTGGGAGTACAGGTATGTGACACTGCACCCGGTTTAGGCAAAGAAAATTTTGTTTCTTTTTTTTTTTTTTTAATTTTTTTTTTTAGTTGCAGGTGAACAGAATGCCTTCATTTTATTTAGTTATTTTTACATGGTGCTAAGGATCTCACCGGATGCCTCACACGTTCTGGGCAAGCTCTCAGCCCCTGAGCTGCACCCTTAACCCAAGCAAAATGTCTCTGCCAGTTCCCTGCAAGCACCAGCCTTCTTTGGAGCTCAGTAGTGGAAGGTGCTGTGCTCATTCTTTTCTTCTTTTTTTATAGAGAGAAACAACTTCTATTTAGTTTTTCATGTGACTTTCCTTCCTCTCACACTTCGTTGTGTACATGGTTCTAGGGTTTGAACTCACGTACTCACGCATGCAAGGCAAGCGCCATAACCGTTGAGCCACTGCTCCAGCCCTCTTTTTGGTTTTTGTTTTGTTTTGTTTTAAGTAATAATCAACTTTATTAATTTTTGTTTCTGGCCTTTGTTGTGTACGAGGTGCTGGGGTTTGAACCCAGGTCCTCTTGCATGCCCGACAAGCACCATAACCACTGAGTCACTGCTTTAGACCTTCCATGCTTATTCTTAATGGCTGTCATTTATTTGTAAACAGAAGTAATAGTTTCCATTTTCCACTCCTGGAATGTGTGTCACCAGTAAATTGCAGTCCTCACTAGGGACGATGTTGATTTCCTGTCAGGTTGCACAGCAGGGGTGAAGTAATGCCTTACTTGACGTGTAGTATTGAACGTTTCTGAGTGCATTTTATCTATCACACTAATGAAAGCATGTTGGGCTTTGGTTTGTCTGCCAGCCTGGGAAGAAGGAGTTTCTAGATTTGGGACACACCTGGCACTTGTGCTGTGGGTAACTGCGTTAGCATGAGCACTCAGTGCACAAGTGAACGTGCTGAGCACCAATAGCATGGCCACCAATCACTGCCCGTGGTCCTCTGAGGTCCCGGTTCGCCTCTCCCTGGCTAGGGGCACATGCAAGGAGCATCCAGCCTCCCTCACACAGCACAGCACAGCAGGGACTCTGACCTTGTTCCAGGTGCCCAGAAGAGGCTCAGCCAGAGGTTGTAATGCAGCGTATGTTAGCCCACCCACACCTTCTATAAATAAATGTCTTCCATAGTGGACTCATGAATCCTCACCATTCTTTAGGGTAAAATAATTTGAGGTAGGTGTGTTTGAAGTGTCTGGCTTCTTACCGCCGCTTTATGTTCCATGCTGCGGTTCATTTTTTAAGCTCTCTCAGTTTTCTGTGTCAGTTTTTAGAATTCTTACTGTGGCCTCAAGCACCTCACTTCTCTCTTGTGTCAACAGCTGGAGGAGAAGGCACGCCTGGAAGCCGAGGCCAGGGCGCGGGAGCACCTGCACCTCCAGGAGGAGCAGAGGAGGCGGGAGGAGGAAGAGGAGGAAGAGGAGGAAGAGCAACATTTCAAGGAGGAATTTCAGCGGCTTCAGGAGCTTCAGAAGCTAAGAGCTGTAAAGAAGAAGAAGAAGGAGCGGCCAAGTAAAGACTGTCCGAAGCTGGACATGCTTGCTAGAAACTTCCAGGCAGTGACAGAGTCTCTCCCTAACTCTGAAAACATTCACAATGGCTCAGTAGAGCAACCCGAAGAACCAGAAACCTCACCTTGCTCCCCTTCCAGATATGTGAACCACTCAGAGCCCAGGCCAGGGCTGGGTGCCGACGGGGACACCGCAGACCCCATCGATGCCACGGACTCCAAGCTTCTCCTCCCCAGGGAGGTCAGCGGGAAGCAGCACGAGCCGCTTGCTTTTCTCTTGGACATGATGCACCTCCATAAAGAGGGCAGTGGAAACCAGAAGCTAAAGCAGAGCAGTAAGGCCAGCAGTGAGCCAGCCAGGAAGCCCACAGAGCCCCCCAGAGCCGCAGAGGGGCAGCCCAAGCCCCGGGTCCACACCGAGGCAAAGGCCAGAGCGGCCGACCTCACTTCCCTGTCGGAGCAGAAAAGAGAAGAGAGAAAAGCTAACAGTAATAACAACAACAAAAAGCAGCTGAACCACGGCAGGGAAGAGAAGCCCGGCCCAGCCCTCCCCGAGCCCCCCCCTCCCGGCCAGCATCAGCAGAACGGCCGGCTGATACTGGCGGACTCCCCGCAGCCGAAGGGCAAGAGCAAGAAAAGCAAGAAGAAGAAAGGAGAGCACCCCAGCAGCTCCATTGGTAAATGCAGGACGGGGAGCGCGTGCCTGTGGTCAGTTCTCCATGTGACATGGTGTAACGAGGCGGGACTGGCCTGGTCTCGGGATGGCCACCCCACAGGTCCTTGGCTCCGTGCTTTTCGTGGCCTTATCACCACCAGTAAGGCACACATAGTCGTATCGTATAAAGAGTATACATTTTTTCTGAATATTTTTGATCTGTGGTTGGTTGAATGCAGGTATGAGGCTGATGGATCTAGGGTTGACTGCTGTCTCTCCCGTCCCGGAGGAGGGTAACTGTGACCCAGGGGTGAGGTGGTGTCTACCCAGGTTCTCCACAGTCAGGTCCATGGCCACCCCATGCTGACCAGCTGATGTCTGACTGGGAACCGTGTGTTGCCTGTGCGTTGCCTGCGGCCTTGAGTGCTCTCTTGACACCTCCTCCCCTCCACTGAGGTGTGAACTGGGTCCCATTGTCCACAAAGCACCTCTGACAAGGTCTGCCCTAGAGCACCGTCTGAGGTGCTTTCTGAATTGCCTGCTCTGGCCACCGTAGAAACTGGACTCACCTGCTTTTTACAGAAGGTGGCTACCATAGAGGTTCTCTGACCCTTGCTTTTTCTTTTTCTGAACTTAATGAATTCTGGGAAGCACTCCATCAGTTCCCAGATCCCATCCTCCTTTCTCTTAACGGTGTTCGTGTTTTAGATGTTTGCAGTTGTCCGACTTTTCTCCCGGGTGCAGCAGTTAGGGCTGTTTCCAGTACTTTGTGATCCTAAATGTGCAGCAGTGAACTCTGTTGCATGTGTCTGTTTTCAAAGTAATTTCTCAGAAGAGGGTACTTGTGTAGGTAGTTTTGCTAAACAACCTCCCAAGTTCAACCCCAAACCCTCCAGTAGTGTCTGAGTACTGATTTGCCACAGTGTGGCCAACAGTATATTGTCAGGATTGATTCATTTATTGCAAAAGCTCTCCTCTGAGCTGCGTTTCCAGTAATGTGCCACCACGCCTTGCCAGACTTTAAGGGGTGGGGGCAGGCAGTACTAGGTTATGAGTCCAGGGCCTCACTCAGGCTAGGCCAGCACTGAGCTACATCTCCAGCCCCTCCCCACCCCACCCCACCCCCTTTTTTATTTTTAAGAAAGAGGGGACAGTGAGAGAGAGAAGAGAAAAGCAATTTTATTTAGTTTTTCATGTGACCTTCATTCCTCAGAAGCTTCATTGTGTAAGTGGTGCTGGGGTTCAAACTCGTGCACTCATGCATGCCAGGCAAGCGCCGTAACCGCCAAGCCTCCTCTCCAGCCTCTCCAGCCCCTTTTCTAAAACTTGGAGACAGGATCTCACTACACAGACTGGCCTTGAACTTGTGATCCTCCTGCTTCAGCCTCCACAAGAGCAGGGGTTACATGTGTGCGCTACCTTGCCTGCCTTGTTTTTCTGTTTTTAAGAATTCTTTATACATTAGGGATATTGACCTTTTTGCTATGTATGGAATGTGCTACAAACATTTTCTCCCAGTTCATGTCATCTTCCAACTTCCTTTATGATGCTTTGTAGCCATGTGAAGTTTTCCTTTTTTGTTCTTAGGTAGTCAGCATTTATTGCCCTTGCAGTTTGAATGATTGGTAAAAAGCTATATGCCTACACCAAGGTTAAAGAAAAGTATGCCCGTGTTGCCTTCTAGTATTTGAGTGGTTCCTTCCTGCACCACTACCCTCCTTTGCCCCCACCCCACCACACTAGCCCCAGCCCTTTTTAGTTTATACTTTGAAGCAGGGTCTTGCTAAGGTGCTTAGGGCCTAAGTTGTCAAGACTGGCCTCAGTTTGCAGTTTTCCTGCCTCAGCCTCCTGAGTTGCTGGGATTACAGGCTCCATTAGTTTTTTAGCTTTAGAAATTCTGTGATTTCAGGGCTGGAGTCATGGCTTAGAGGTTGGAGCACTTCCCTGGCGTACATGAGGACCCGGCTTTGAACCCCAGCACCACATACACAACTAAGTGTCAGAGAAGCAAATGCCAGATTAAAAAATAAAAGAATATCAGTTGGATAACTGCAAACGTCTAAAACATCTTTCTCTTAAAAAGAAAGAAAGAAGTTACCTTTTAAAAATTGAAAAAAATAAATTAAAAAAAAAAAGGAAGAAATTGTGTGATTTCCACCAGGCACGATGGCACACATTGTAATCCCAGCAATCGGGGAGGCCCTGTCTCAAAATAAAAAATAAAGAGTGGGAATGTGGCCTAGTGTTAAACTCTGGGTTTAATGCTTAAAAAAGAGAGAGAGAGAAATTCTATGATTTCCAGGTGATTTTTTCCCCCTTTCACTTAGTAGCATAACAAGCAACTTTTAAGTTTTCAGGAGGGAGAGCCATTTGTCGTTCATTTCTAGATTTTTCATATTGTGATCAGAGTGGTAGTGTTCTTAAGATTTCTTCTTCATGAAATTTGCTGATGTTTTCTTTGTCAACTAGTATATTAGATTTCCATTGTTGTAATGAGATACCTGAGATAGTCAATTTTGAAAAAGGAAAGGTTAGTTTGTGCTTAGTCTTGGAGGTTTCCTCCAGTTTCAGCGCGACCAAGGCGGGCGAGGCTGCGCATTGTGGCCGGGGGTTTGTTGCAGAGGAGGCAGAGAGACAGAGCGGTGGGTGCCCCAGTGTCTCTCAAGGGCACTTTCTCCACTAGCCCCTACCTGCCAGTAGTGCCAGCCTGAGAGCCCAGCCTTAACACGTGGCTGTTAAGGGACACCTGAGATGGCTCGTGTGTGCTGGCTTTCGTGAATGTGCCATGTGCGCGTGAGATCATGAAGGTGCTTTCTGTCTTAGGGTGTGAAGTTCAGGGTGCACCTGTAGGATGCTGATTGGCTGCTTGGGGCTTCTGGCCATCATCACCTGTCTTCTGTTTGTCGCATCTCCTCCAGCGTGCTGTGTGCAGGTGGCTCTGTGCTGTGTGGAGCGTATTCTTAGCAAGTAGTGCCCTTTAGTTCTAAGGGGCGGGCTCCTTTAGGTGTGTTGTGCTTTGGGCTTGCCTGCGGCGTGAAGATTGTAGTTGTTGCCTGCGTTCTCTTGTTTCGTTTGCCTGATGGGCAGCTTTGTCTTCGTCCCTTTGTGCTGGCCTTTTTCAGTCTGTTGGTTTCAGGTCGTTCTGTGTGCACCACAGCCATGAGTCCCATCGTGAGCCAGACCGAAAGTCTCTTCTCTGGTGAGTTAAATTAAGGCTGGTCACATTGATTGACAAACTGTATGGTTGGTCCCAGCCCTGTCACTGTTGTAATTGTTCTCTGTAGTAGATAATTTATGAAATTTCCTTTTTAATGCGATATGTTTTCTTTGCACTTTTATATTTTGGATTTTGGGATTTAGGAAAAATTGTGCTTTTGTACTAGTCTATTGTCTTGTTCTGTCCCAGTTGCTACAACAGAACACTTGAGGCTGGATCCTTTATTAAGACAAGAGAGTATTAGCTGGGTTTGGTGGTGTACACCTGTAATCCAGCTACTGAGCTACTGTGGAGGCTGAGGCAGGAGGGTTGTAAGTTTGACGCCAGCCTGGACAACTTAGCAAGACCCTGTCTCAAAAAAGGGAAATGGCTGGGGATGTAGCTCTTTGGTTAAGCACCCCTGAGTTAATCACCAGCATAATAAAGAAAGGGCTGGGGATGTTGCTCAATGGTAAAGCACCCCTGGGTCATTCCTCAGTACCACCGAAAACAGTGTATCTTGGCTCACAGTTCTCGAGGCTGGGAAGTCCAGGATCCAGCAGCTATGTCTGGTGAGGGTCATGTGTTGCTTCAGCACAGGCACAAAGTAGGGCAAGAAAGTAGATGCAAGGATGGGAGGGAGGCTCACTCTGGGAGCCAAGCAATCCGCAGGTGAGACTCCGCCTCCAAAGTCCAAACCCCGCCCACTCAGCCCAGCTGGTGGCAGGGGAGGGGAGGAAGCCTTAAGGTGGGGCTTCGTGGCTCTGGGTCTTGAGCACCTGGGTTCCCTGTATGCCCTCTCGCAGCCTGCCTAGGTGGCAGTTCACTCACAGCTTCCTGCCCGGTCTCTTCCTGCTGGCCATTGTCCACTTGGGCAACACGGTTGCACGAGGTAACACAACACTTGTCAGGCCTTCTGCTGAGCATTCTGTGCAGTCCCGTCTCCTGGGCCAGTGAAGCTGCCAGACTCCCTGAGCTGTTGACAGGGGACTCAGGTTGTGGTGAGCTCTGCATCTGGTTACGCTGGCTTCGCTGTTGCCTTATGTCAAGACTTTGTCACCAGAACACCAGGGCATTGTGGTGACGACAGGCACACTGCCCGTCTGCCTCTGCACCCACTGAGCCCAAGTGGCTGCTGGGACTCCCACCGCTGCTCCTTGAGATCTTGCCAGAAGAATGAGTCTCCTAGGAAATCTGGAGAGTACAGACTTTTAGGATAGGTGGAACAGATTGCCCCCTAGGGTTGATGTGGGCCTGACAGTTGGGACCCTTAAGGGGTTTAAGTCCTCTTGTTCTTGCCCCGTTTCTCAAGCCCCTTTCATCAGTTCATTATCCTTTGCATATTCCTCAGCAAATTTTCTCTGGGTGGGTGTTGGTGTCCTCATAGCAGGGGGTAGTTGGGCGGTGGTGACATAGTTTGGTGGTAAGGAGGTCTTGGTGACCTGGTCACAGAGGACAGTACCATTGGTCATGGTCTGGAAAACAGTAGCTCCCTGAAGTCGCCTTAAGGGACCATGCGCATGGTTAACTCTGGCTCGGGAGGTTCTGACATTCCAAGACCCTTTTTCGTGAAGCTCCTCTCCTTTGATGAGGTTCCCCATGATTTTGAGTAACAGTTCCCTCAAGGAAATTGATTATCTGCAGCTTGGGAGAGGTTGAGCATTCTGGTTCTCTTTCTTTGTTTTCTTTCTTTCTTTCTTTCTTTTTTTTTTTTTAAGAGAGAGGGACAGTGAGAGAGAGAGAGAGAGAGAGGAACAACTTTAGTTTTTCATGTGCTTTTCATTGCTCTAAGACTTAGCTGTGTACATGGTGCTGGGGTTTGAATTCGGGTCCTCACGCATACCAGGCAAGTGCCGTAACCCCTGAGCCACCACTCCTGCCCTTTCTTCAGTTTCTTGCCTGTTTTGATAAGGTTTTCTGAAGATCTTTTTTCCTAGCACTAGGGATTGAAACCAGAGGCACTTTACCACTGAGCTACATCTCAGCCCTTTTTATTTATTATTTTTATATTTATTTTGAGACAGGGTCTCACTAAGTTACTGAGGTTGGCCTCCAACTTGGAATCCTCCTGCCTTAGCCCTCCAAGCTGCTGGGATTAAGGCACATGTCACCACGCCCAGCTATGACTCTTGGACTTGAAGGTCTGTCCTTTGGCATTCTTCCTCCACCCACCTATTCATTGCTGACTAGCCTGCCTAGCAGAGCGAATAGCAGGAGCTTCACCTCCCCACCTGTAAACACTGCTGCCCACATCTTCCTTCAACACCTGCCGCCTGGATCAGCAGCCAGTTTTCTTTTGCCTTTTTTTTTTTTTTTTTTCTTGCTGCTTGAATCTAGTAATCCAGTCTCTGCCTGGAGCAGTCTCTCGTTGACTACATTTCCTCTGGAGAGAGGGGGAGAGAGAGAGAGAGAGAATATGAATTTTGTTGGTTGAATCCAGGTGTGCTCTACCACTGAGCTATGTCCTCAAGGTGTTTTAGCCAGCGTTTTTGTTGCTGTGACCCAAGGACCTAACAAGAACAATTTTAGGAGGGAAAGTTTATTTGGGGGGGCTAGAGCAACCCCCAATTCTGGTATGTTCAAGAATGCAGGTTCAAACCTGAGCACACAATGGAGTGTTGGAGCAATAAAAGACACATGAAAAACTAAATAAAATTGTTTCTTTCTCTTTCTCACTGCCCCCCCCCAAAAAAAGAAAAGAAAGTCTATTTGGGGCTCACAGTTTCAAAGGTCTTAGTCCATAGGCAGCCTGCTCCCTTCCTTGAGGCTGAACATCATGGCGAAAGGCTTGGCTCCAGGGAGCAGGGAGAGACTCCTGCTCACCAGGTACAAAATACATACCCCAAAGACAGCCCCCCCCAATGACCCACCTCCTCCAGCCACACCCTGCCAGCCCACAGCCACCAGTTAACCCCATCAGGGGATCAGCTCACTGCTGATTGGGTTGAGGCTCTTATAATCTGATCCTTTCACCTCAGCCTTCACATTGTCTCACAGGGGCTTTTGGGGGACACCTTTCAACCAACTATAACACCCAGCTGGTTTTTATTTTGAGACAGGACCTTGCTGAGTTGCCCAAGTTGGCTTCAAACTTGTGATCCTCCTGCTGCAGCCTCCCAAGCACCTGGGATTATACCTGGCTCAGACTTCATTCTTTTCCCCTCCTCCTGAGTTGACATTCCCAGAGGCTGCATCTCCCTAGACTGGCTCCTGCTCCAGAGTGATAGGATGCACCCAGCCTTCAGTTTTAGACCACCCCTCACACCAGTTGTGTGCACTCTAAGATGTGAGCGAGCCAGCCAGGGATGTCAAATGCAGGTGCTGGGAGGGCATGGGGTTGGGGGTTCTTTGTCTCACAGATTCAAAGAATGAAATCCGGACAAAAATGTGGAAGGCTGAGAACAAACTAGCAGGATTTGTTGAAGTAACAGGAAGAAAGCATAGCTCTCGAGGGGGAGGGGTCTGGGAAAGGGCTCCAACAGGTGTCTGTTGTCTAGGGCTTCGAGGGTCCACGTTCTGGGAAGCCAGCCCCACCCACTCCCAGCTAAGCAGGCAGTGCCATCAGGCTCTCCTACCACATCAGGCTACCTAATGGGTACCTTTTTTAGGAGGTCTGTGCGTCAGGCAACGGGTGTCTTACATAGGAATCTGCCTTACCTTGTGAGGCCTGGCTTGTGTCTGTTTCCTCAGCCCTGCTGCTCAGAGACCTGATCACCACGTGCCCTTCTCCTTCCTCAACAGGACAAGGCACATGATGTGCTAGGATCAGCACAACCAGATGTCTGGTCGCAAACTTCTTTCGCTTCACATTTCTAAAATGACCTTGTTCTGTTTCATTTTGTTTTAAGGACTGAGCATCTGATCTGCTCCAGGTTTTTCCATATATGTTGTATCATTAATGTGACACTGTCACCACCCTAGCCTCGTCCTAGTTATAAAGTGAAACATGGCAGGGAGGGAACTGGGTGGGCTCTGAGGGGTCGTGTGCAGGGCAGTGGTGGTGGATTGAGGAGCAGCACTTCGGGCAGGGAGCAGGGCCTCCACCTAGGGTCCTTGTGGGAGTCGTGAGTAGGAGACTGGGCCTGGAGAGCATTGTGTACACATCCCCATAGTCGGGCACTGGGAAAGGAGCACTCACACGGGCCCTGTCGGGTACGGTCCAGAGGACTGTGCTCCGTGTGAGGGACTCTGTGCTCAGAGAGACCCGGAAGTAGCAGCTGCTCTGGAAAGCCGTTGAGGAGATGCCCCCACATACCCAGGAGGGAGCTGGGTCTTCCGTAAGGTCTGCAGGGTATTGGAGACCTGCATGTGGCAAACATGGGAGTCTGCTCTCCTTGTTGGCAGCGATGGGGCTGGTGCCCCATGTGCACCACAGCAGGCCCTGCGCCAGCACAGGAGGACACCCACAGGATCTTCAAACTTAGCTGAGAATGTAGAAAACTTGAGTGGGCCAGACTCAATCACCCCTCTCTCCTGTCTGCTTTTATTTTTTTATTGTATTGTATTTTTATTTTTTGGTACTGGGGTTTGAACCCCAACAGTGTTTAACCACTGAGCCACATCCCCATCCCAGCCCGATTTTCTGTATTTTATTTTGTTTTGAGAAGGGGTCTCAGTAAGTGGCTTAGGGCCTCACTGGGTTGCTGAGGCTGACTTTGAACTTGGATCCTCCAGCCTCAGCCTCCCAAATCACTGGGTCTACAGGCCTACGCCACTGTGACCAGCTTTCTTGCCTGGTTTTTGTTTGTTTGTTTGTTTGTTTTTTTGTTTTTTAAGAGGGACAGAGAGAGAGAGAGAAATGATTTTTATTTAGTTTTTCACGTAGCTTTCCTTGCTCCGAGATTTCATTGTGTACATGGTGCTGGGTTTTGAACTCATATGCGCATATTTGCGCATGCTGGGCAAGCACCATAAACGCTCAGCCACTGCTCCAGCCCCTCCTGCCTGTTTTTAAAGGGGGCGCTCAGCTGCACAGGGAGATGATCCACGCCTTTTGTTCCCAAGGACTGGGGGACTTTGTCTGAAGTGTGTGTGAGGCACCTGCCTGGGAGATTACCTTCCTATAGGTGGAATATCTGGGTCGTCTTCCCGTCAAGGCCACAAGCAGGGGCCTGTGCTTCCCTTGCCCTGGGCCTGAGGTCTGGGGCAGCTTCTGCTGGCAGTGCAGTTTCTGGGAAACTTCTGGTCGCCTGGGTTCCAGCTAGCAGGACCTGAAGCAGCAGTTGCTTTGCTCAGCAGATGCATGAGTGGACCTGGATGTCCACAGCACACAGATCTGCCCCTCTTTGGCCTTTGCTCCTTTTAGAACTTATTACAGTGTGTGAAGGCTCTTCCTGGTTGAATGGCTGCTGTGGTGAGATGATGTGCCTCTTCTCTTCCGTTTTGCAGATGATGTCTTTCTGCCTAAAGATATCGACCTGGACAGTGTGGATATGGATGAGACAGAGAGGGAAGTGGAGTATTTCAAAAGGTAAATGTCAGGACTGAATGTTGGAAACAGAGGTGGGCCTGTGTCCTGCCCACACACGTTCACTTCCCCGCTCCCTGTTGTGCAGGGTGGATGGTGGTGGTTCTCATGGGGGTACACAGGAGCTCAGGTCCCCACTCCCAGACTTGCTACATCTGTCTGAAGGTGCTGGTGCGGAGGGGGGTCGCCTGCGTCCGGGAAGGCCTTCCAGGTGATGCCTATGCATGTGGTGGTGGAACACCCTGATGTGATCTGCATCTGGGGAGAAAAGTAACATTTTAGACATTGGCTCAGTTCTCCCGATGTTCCGTCATGTTTTACCCACTTCGTGAATGTGGGAACAAAACATTTTGTTTCAGAGCACCTTGTCTTTTCTTTGGAATTACACACAAGTAATAAAAAAGAAGCAGTATGTGACACAGAAGTTAATGAGCTCATTCCTAAAATGTTGGGAAGTTCCAGATGCTTCTGGAAGTTCTGTCTTTTGTATGATATGAAGTATGCATGTTACATTAGCAAGTGGAGGGAAGATGTCACTCAAACTAAACCTCCATTCATTATGAAAACTCCAGCAAGTACCCGAAAGCACATCATGGTAGGGAGGGTAGGGGTGCCCCTCCCACAGCCTGCTGGCAGCATCCCGTGTGATGGCAAGACAGTGGAAAGCGTCCTTTCAGGGTGGACATGCCTGTCACCATTTGTAAATGTCTGGAAAGAAGGAAAGGGGTGAGGGCTGGAGGAAAGAAAGAAAAGTGGCATTGTTCTCACATAATACGAATGTGCGTACAAAACCCAAAAGAAACTCTTGGCAGATGACTTGAATTCTTAAAACAGCTTGGCAGGGTTATTGGATACAGAGTTGGCATGAAGGAGTCTGCTTTGTATTGTGGACAATTAGGAGCCTTAGAGGGACCTTTTTCCCTCGTACCACACCCAGTCCACATCTTCTGGAGGCATCTTTATCTCAGAACAGACAAGTTGCACAGGGACTAGCTCTCTCCCCCTGCTCCCACAGAGGCAGGCAAGATCTGAGCTGTGGCTGTGTGGGTGAGGGTGCTGGGGAGGTCAGAGCCTAGGTTTTGTACTGCCTGAGTGGCTGTGCCTGAGTATTGAGCCAAGGATCCCTGGGAACAGATATCAGAAAAGCAAGGGACTGAAGGCATGGTTGAAAGCCAGATGTAATAGCAGCATCCAGAGACCCTGCACAGCCAAGGCAGCAGAATCAGTTGATCCCTCAAGATCAAGATCATCCTGGGTAACTTAGCAAGACTCTGTCCCTCCTCAAAAAAAAAAAAAAAAAACAAGCAAATAATATACTGTTGGAATTCATTCAAGTGGCAGGGAGAGTGGTTTGCCCTAAGGTTGGGTTTTAGGGGGAAGGGATAGAGTACAGCTACTTTTTGGATATAGGAAGAATTTTGGAGGGAAATTTTTCTAAGGTAGCCTTTAAAATTCTTCTACTTTAAAATCGTTCATGACTTCATTCATAAACAGACACCCTAAACTTGGGAAAAAGAGTCGGACATTTAGAAATAAAAAATGTAATTATTAAAATCAGGACAAAAGTAGAAGCCAGGCGTGGGTGGCACATGCCTGTAATCCCAGCAACTCGGGAGGGTGAGGCAGGAGGATCGCAAGTTCAAAGCCAGCCTCAGCAACTCAGTGAAGCTCTAAGCAACTTCGAGAGACCCTTTCTCAAAATAAAAAAACAAAAGGGCTAGAGATGTATCTCAGTGGCTAAGCACCCCTGGGTTCAATCCGTCCCTAGTTACCCCACCAAAAAAGAAAGAAAAAGACTAATATATAGATAACAAACACGTTAGGGTTAGGCAGTGATATAGAGGGAATTAGTGAATTAGAAAACATCTGCAAATGTACCCAGAATGCATTGAAATGTTTTAAAAAAGTAGAAACTGTGAAAGAGAAATTAAGAGACTGAGTAGGTCTAACACACACACACTCTCTCCCTCCCTCCCCCTACCTCTATTTCTCTCTCTCTCTCTCTCTCTCTTTCAAGTAATATACAAAATCTGCCCACGAAAAATATTAAAAGGCTGAATGGACCAGGAACTACTGAGGAGATGAAACCGTTGACAGCAAATCTTTCCGGTGGAACAATTTTACACAGGTGTCTAGCAGACTTACAAAGAATGGATTAGCCAGTCTCCAATACAAGCCACCAAAGATTTAAATAAGAGACAGAGCACACCCACGAGAGAATGTGCCCTACATTATAAGACAGACAAAATTTCCATACAAAATCTGCCAAAAGTAGTATCAGGAAAATTATAGCTTTGTCTTTTGTGAATATTGAATACAGAAATCCTAAGGAAAAACTCTCATTCTAAATCCAGTGTTTTCTAAAGCAGTATGCCATGACCAGTCTGGCTTATCCCAGGAGAGTGGGGCATATTTAGTATTCAAAAACCTGTTCACTCTTTGTTACATTAATATATTCAAGAAGAAACATTTAGGGGCTGAAGCACTGGCTCAGTGGTGGAGCACTTGCCTGGCATGCATGAGGACCCTGGTTTGAACTCCAGTGCCTTGTATACAACCAAGTGGAGAAAAACAAAAACCAGATGAATAAGTAAAATCAACTCTGTCACTCTTAAAAAACAAAAACAGAAAAAAGATTCAGAAGAAGCATTTGACAAAATGTTAACACCCGTTTATGATTAACGTGGAGAAGAGAAAACGTAGAGCCAGCAGTCGCGCTGCAGCAGAAAGCAGTGCGTGCCGACAGCCTGGCTCGAGGATGTGGAGGCGGGTGCAGAGCAGATGCTCCCTGCTCCCACTGGCCGCCTGGCCGGCACCGGAAGGCAGGGAAGGAAACTGCAGGCTGAAGCAGTGGTGCTTACAGATGGCTCTGGTTGTCTGCAGGGCACATGTAAAAGCGCACACAGCTAGGGCTGGCCGCGGGGACAAGCACAGAAGTTACGTGATTTGCTCTGTACCACTAGTCGGTAGAAGATGGAGCCGAGGTGAAGACAGCACTTAGGACAGCACCAGCGTTTCCACAGTGCCACGGAGAAAGCTGACAAAAGCTGTCCAAGACTTGTGCATCAGAGACTGGAACTTTACTGAAAAATAGTAAAGACCTAAACTATTGATCCTGTTCAAAGACAGGAAGAGCTTATATAAAGCTACTGAGTTTCCAAAATGTATGTAGATTTCAAACCCAAGACTAGCTTGTGGAGCTCGCTGCTGTGTTTCTGAAGCATGTTGGGGAGGATGTGCTGTGACAGGCAGAGTGGAGGCCCTGCAGCATGGCTGCGTCTCACCCTGAAGGTCAGGCAGAGCAGGTGTGAACGGCTCAATACTCCTGCTGTATAGCGCAGCAGAGGAGCAGCACTGTGGGTTGAACCCAGAAGCACTCACCACTGAGCTACATCCCTAGCCTGTTTTGTCTTTTATAAAGAGATGGGGTCTCACCAAGTTTCCTGGCCTGGCCTGGCCTTGACCTTGGAATCCTCCTGCCTCAGCCTTCAAGTAGCTGGGCTCACAGGTGTGGCCACCGCACCTGGCTCCTCTCCTGGGTATATGCCTGAGAGAAATGAAGGCATGTGTTCCCACTCAGCCTTGGTCACAGATGCACCTGTCCCTTCATTTGTAATAACCAAAACTTGGACCCACACAGACATTGTTCAGCAAGTGGGTGGGTGACTGGTGCATCCCCCAGCAGAGTAACACTGAGCAGTGAGCAGGAGCTGCAGCCAGTGCCTCATGGGGACCATGGGGGCTGTCTCCATATCAGCTTGCTCGGTGACACTGTAGGCCTGCTGTGGGATTCCAGAAAATGCAGATTGACCCTATAACAGAGGATTATTCCTAGCCTAGACCCAAGGCAGGAAGGGGACTGAGCATGTGGACGGGAGGCTTTGTGGAAATAAGGGAGGCATTTGTCAGCACTTGTTAGCTCTGTCTTAACTACAGTTCGCTGCACATAGACCGTACCACAGTAAGTGGAAGCTTATGAAGTATGTACATATTCAGAGGTACACACAGAAGTGTTGAAACTACGCACACCAATTTAGCACCACCCTGTCTTCAAACACTGAAAAATGTGTAGGGATAGGGCTCAGCGACTAAGCGCCCCTGCACTTCTTTCTATAAAGAAAAGCAAGGAAATTACCACCATAAAAAAGATTACTTGAGTGAGGAATGAGATCTGTGGCTGAAGAAAGCCCTGGGGAGGGACCCCAGGGTGCTGGCAGTGTCCAGGGCAGGACGGTGATCAGTCTTTATTGTGCATTGCTTTGTCCACTCTTCTATGTGCTACATTTCACACACCCCCAAAAAAACAAGGGGTGGCGTAGGGAGGAATGGAAGGAGAGGAAGACGACTTTCCCTGCCAGTTTCACGACTTAGTCTTGGAGCTGGAGCAGTAGAGCCCTTGCCTGGCCTGCACAAAGACCTGGCTTCTACGCCCTGCACCACATATACAGCTAACTGTCAGAGAAATTTTTTAAAAAGATGAAAAATAAAAATTGGCTCTTTGACGTAAATTATAATATTGATATGGAATGTGGAGCCCAGAAACAGCCCTGTGACAACAGGTTCCAGTGCACATGAAGGCACATTCATCGATGCACCTGTGGAGGTTAGTTATCCAGAAGGGGAAGACCCCACACCATGCGCAAAGGCCTGCTCCTGACAGGTTAAGATTCTGAAAGCAAACGTTTGCCTGGGGTGGAGTTTGGTGGTGGAGGGGGTGCTTAGAATGTGTGTGGCCCCTAGGCTTGATCCACAGCAACAGCCAGAGAGTAAGTTAAGGTGAGTATGTTTCTGATTTCAAAATAGGAAAAAATATTTCTTAAAGCACAAGCCATAAAATATCACAGTGTGGGCTGGAGCAATGGCTCAGCAGTTGGAGCGCTTGCCTGGCATGTGTGAGGACCCAGGTTCAAACCCTAGTACCACATACATACTAAGTGGCAGAGAAACAAAGGCCAGATGAAAACTAAATAAAATTGATTCTTTCTCTCTCACTGTCTCCCTCCCTCTCTTTAAAACAAAACAAACAACCAACCCACAGTGGTACGTGCCTGTAGTCCCACCTGCTCAGGCAGCTGAAGCAGGAGGATTGCTTGAGCCCAAGGGTTTGACGTCAGCCTGGGTAACAGAGACTGTCTCAGAAATGGAATGGAATATGAAATGACTGGCGTTTAAGTATTTATAGCACATCACAAGGAATACTGTTAGGAGCTGTAATCATTACAGAACAAGGAAAAGGACCCATTGGAAACCAATAGGTTCCCCAAGTGTATCTGTATTCGGCACCCACAGGGACGTCTCTTCCCATCCAGGCAGCTGCTGTGTCCTCATCACAGCAGCCAGTGGGTGGCCTCCATCTCTGGAGGTGCATGGACAGCTGGGAGCCCCTGGATCTCTTACCCTGCTCCTAGGAGCATAAACCGGATTAACCACTTGGGAAAAGATTTGGACAGACTCTGGCGAAACTGAAGTTGTTCATCCCCTGTGACCCAGCAGGCAGTTCACACCTTTGACATCTCAGGGGGCTCCTGGACTCACACCCCAAGAGGCACAAGAGTGAGCTGAGCAGCATCTTCGAGAAGACATCCACATAGGATGGTACCACACAACCATGCTGCCATTGCAGAGGGACTGGTTGCACAAGTGCTAGGACAGTGGCTATGCCCCTGGGAGAGGATCAGCAGGGTGCTGGGGTGACCTGTCGTGGGGGCAGTGAGTGGGTTCTGCATCCTGGTGACCTGTGTGTGCTGCTCTGTTCCTGACGTGTGGGCGCCTGCCGTCCAGGGTTGATGTGGGCCTGAGGGCAGCACAGCTGGGTCTCACTGGACCAGGGCCCTTGGGGAACAGCTTATTTCCTGCCCAGTGCTGGGGAGCCCTTGGAAGCCTTGCTTGCTTGGCTTTAAATAGGGCTGCAGTTGATGTTCAGAGTACAGTGACTGATGGGGATTACACTAGTGAAGACAAGAAGCACTTGACATTTGGAGGAGGCAGAAGTAGAAGCTTCCAGAAAGTGTAGGTATTCACATCACATACTCAGGCTTGACCAGTGTTGGCTAGGGAAATGATTCTTGGACTCTGGGAGACAGCACTGCCCTTCCCTAGAAGGGCTCAGCCTTCCCTCCACCTGGGCAGAGGCCACCAGCTGACAACAGTAGGGCACACACAAATGTCTGGTGAAATGATGGACCCACGGTTAAGCAAGCTGCGTCTGGTCCATTGACTGAGACACCTCTGCCATCCTCACGGTTTCCTCTCAGATCTGCACTTGGATTAGAGCTGGGGCAGTGAGTGGGAACTGCTGAAGTTACTCAGAGGTTTCAAACAGAAGAATATTCTTTACTCTGTTTAATGTAAAAAATTGACTGTTGTTGCCTGGGAAATGAGGCAAAGCATGTACTTTTTCAAAAGGTATTTAGCGGAGCTGGAGCAGTGCTCAGCAGTTACAGCGCCTGCCTGACATCCAGGAGGACCCAGGTTCAAACCCCAGCACCATGTGTTTCTCCAACTAAGTGTTGGAGAAACAAAGGCCAGATGGAAAAGTAAATAAAATTGACTCTCTCCCTCTTTTTTTTTTTTTTGAGACAAAGAATTAACTATTTTTTTATCTCATCTTCATTGCTCTGACACTTTATGTGGTGTTGGGGTTTGAACCCAGGTCCTTGCACACAGCAGGCAAGTGCTGTATTGCTGAGCCATCTCTCCAACCCTCTACCTTTATCTTTAAAAAAAAAAAAAAAAAAAAAAAAACAAGAAGAAAAGAGAAAGGCATTTAGCATGCAGCGTTTGTGTTCCAGAGAGCAGGGAGCCTGGAGCCTGAGGCACAGGCCTTGGAGGGGACATGCCTCCAAGCCCTGTCTCCCACTAACAAGTCCTCCTTTCAAGCCTTGCTTGTGAATTCATGAGCAGGTTGTCAGGCACAGGTCTCAGCTTTATCCGTAGTACAGCCTTTCGCCAGCAGTGAGCCAGACCCACCTGCTGCTGTGTGGCTGGCAAGCTAAGAGTTTTCTCATGGAGTTAATTGGAGAGAGAAGAATATTTTGTGACACATGAAAATCCTACAGCACGAATTTCACTGTGTAAATGGAACTCCACTGGAGCCCAGCTGTGCTCACACACTGCCCTCTGCTGCTGGCTGCCCTGGTGTGCTGTGCAGTTGTCACAGAGCATGCTGACCCGACAGCCCCTGAGCACTGCAGCCTCAGGTTTGCGTGGGTCTATCCCCAGCAGTTCATGTCGTGGCCAAGGCTTGGGTCAACCTGCTTCAGTCTGTGAATAGCTGTGGCCATCCCAGTGCCCACCCAGCTGCAAGGACTGCAGTGTGCCCCTCTCTAAGATGCAGAGCTGCTGTGGACACTGGGGTAGCTGGTGGCTCCTTCTCTGTCCTCATGGTCAGCTTAGCCACACAGCCTGCGGGGCACGTGTGAACAAGGCTGCCTCCTTCCCACCCAGTGCCAGAATGGCCACTCTGGAGCCCTGTCTGACCTCTTGTGTGTTTCCTTGGGCCTGGAGACACCTTCTAGTCCCATTCTCCTCCCACCTGCTCTGCCTGTCCGAGGAGCACAGTTGCAAATCCCACCACCCCTGCCAAACTGTCACCTGCTTCCCAGCAGGGTGTGGCTGAGGGAGGGGCTTTTGGAATAGGGAAATGGTGATCCCCTAGCCCGTTGTTTTCCTTGTCCTTGCCACAGCCACTTTAAGAAGGACGGGGCTGTCCATTCTTAGATGGCCTGTGAGTGCGCCTTCCCTCGAGAAAGCTGCAGGAGGCCTCTACCCGTAAGGTGCCGCCCGCCCTCCTCCATGGGAGCCAGGTGCTTTTGTTTTGCCAGGAGAACAAGGTAGAAAATGACAGCAGGAAGCACCAGGGACCACACAGGCCCGTGGTCAGCATTCTTAGGATGGGACCCCTGCCATCCTCCAGGTCCTGCTCCCCGCCCCACCCCCAAGAGTTTCTGGCAAGAGCAGGGCTGATGGACTTGGCCAAGTCCCAGCCTGGGTGTGCACTGCCTCCCTCAGTGACTGTCCGATCTCTTGTCTTTGCAGGTTCTGCTTGGACTCTGCTAGACAGACCCGACAGAGATTGTCCATCAACTGGTCCAACTTTAGCTTGAAAAAAGCCACTTTTGCTGCCCACTGAACAAGGACCACCTGGAGAGGGACACGCGGGAGGAGGCTGGGCTGCACCACCTCAAGAGCTGAGCCTCTCGCCGGCCCCCCAGAGCTGCAGTGCCCACCCAGGGCGGGGCAGGGTGAGGCGCGGCAGCCTGAGACCCCAGACCGTGAACTTGCTGCTCTGCCGTGTCGTAGCTCGTGTGCGTGTGGTCTGTGAGTGAGACTCCTTTGATTGTACCTCTGTGCTGTCGGATTGGAACAGCAGTCCCCACCAGTTCTCCTACCACCGCGGCCTCTGCATCACGCCCGTCCTGTCGTCTGTCCCCGCTGGTGTCGCCGTCCCTCAGCCCCTGTGTGCCCTGCGTCCCACCAAGGCGGGCTGGGCAGGCAGGCCTCCGCTCTCCAGTCTACTGTTTCCGAGTGTACACGTTGCACTGTTTGTGTTCGCTCCCCTGATCGTAGCCAGCTTGTGTAAGACCCCTTGCAGAATGAGAACGTAAGAACAAGAAATCCACCCAGTGCTCACACCATCACGTCTGTTCTAGAGCGTGCGGCTGTACTGACACGGAGGCCTGCCTGGCTACTTTTTAACATATTGTTAAGTAATATTAAAATCATGTCTTTCTTTTTGAAAGATGGAATACATTAGTACAGCAGGAGACCCAGTCTGGTTGCTTTCTGCTGGGGGCAGTGGGTGTGGTGGGAGGTGGGTGATGTGTTCTTCCCTCCAGCCAGGGCTGGCATCGGCTTAGCGCTCCTGATGCCCTCACTGTCCTCCATGTGCTGGCCACCCAAGCACCAGAACAGCAGACCGCAGGAAACACAAGCAGCTGGATCACCAGGGCTCCACATGGATGTGCCAAGAAACTGCAAGACTGGGAGCGGTGGGCAGGTTCAGCGGTTCAGATGGGGTGGCCTGAGGGATGAGGACACATTGGATTAGGACTTCAGCTTCAGGGAGGGCAAGGTCTCATGTGGCCTGGAAGCAAGCTCCTGTCCACACTTGAGGTGGGTTGTGGTCTATGCTAAACAAAGAATTATAAATCTATGACTGGGTATAAATTGGGAACAAAGTGAGTTGATTCGCAATGAAAACAGGAATCCCAGCTTGTCTCTTTCTTCTGAGATCTCTTTAGGAAGTTTGCAGAAGACTCAGCTGGAGCTGCCTCCTGGCTGCGGTCTAGCATCCACTCGCCTCCTAGAGCGCTGCATAACTCTCCCAGGCTCGTGGTGTCTGGATGTCACAGGGCTGGGAGAGGCAGGCGGAGGCAGCTGGCTACAGAGCTCTTGCACCAAGGTGACTTGACAACCCAGCAGGAGCTGATTTGTGAGAGAATCAGGAGGAGGAAGAGGTCCTGGTAGCTCTGGGGACCGCACAGGAAATGGGCAGTAGCCAGAGGAGGTGCAGGGTTCCGAGTGCCCTTGTTCATTCTGTTTTCCAGGTGGGAGGAAGAACACCCCTTTGTTCATAGGATGGTTCAGCAGAGGGAGGAACAGGCTGGGCCATGACCACACAGGAATAGTGCCCTGGAGGGACTGGGACCCTGATGCCCAGGGGACGCTGGCTGAGGAGGGGGCTGAGTAGGGACCAGACTGGGCCTGTGCTCATGTGGGAGACCCCGAATCCTGCCTGCCCAGGCCTGTTAACCCTGTGGACAGTCTTGAAGCTATGCTGGGGGCAAGTCCCATTTCTGGGCCTCAACTTACTTATCTGTCCAGTAGAGCCATGCCAGCTGCTAAGAGGAATCCCAGGGCCCTCAGCTGTGACATCAGGAACTGTTGGGACCATGAGTGGTAACAGGGAGCCCCGGGTACCCCAACATGGAGCACCACGTTGAAACCTGGAGATGACTCAGACGCCAGCCCCATGCCCAACTCCTGAGCACTTGCAGAGGTACGGTGGCCACCCACAGGCTCCCCAGCCCTCGCTCCACCAGCCTTCAGCCTGCCTGTCTGCTTCCCTCCCTCTCTCCCTGGCTGTTCCCCCTGCTGTCTCTACTAGGAACTGTGGTCCTGTTGCCCTTCAAGACAGCCCATTTGGTTCTTTGGTGCTTTTTCAAGGGGGCACTGCCTGACAGTACCAGATTGGGGAGGGCAGAGACGGAGGAAGGCGCCTGAGGACAGCCCTCCATGGCCAGCGTGACCTGGCGACCCATCTGGCCACTTGCAGTCGAGGACACACGGGGGGGGGGGTGTTCCGGCTTCTTGTTGGGGTCACTCCCTGCAGGCAGCCCAGCACACAATAGCACTGATCATGAAATGAAATAAAATAACAAAAGCTAGAAAACAGACATTGACAGTGGAAAGTTATTTACTGAACTTTTTACATGTGTGCTCATGCCAGATGCAGTGCCTAACACTCAGGAGGTGGGAGGAACCCTAGAACCCAGAAGTTCAAGACCAGCCTGGCAACATAGATCCTGTCTCAGAAAACAAAGTCAACGGGGGTTGGGGATTTAGCTTAGTGGCAGAGCGCTTGCCTAGCATGCACACGGCCCCCAAGTTCGGTCCTCTGCCCTGGGAAGAAAAAAAAAGAACAAAATCAACGACCAAAATTAAAATAAATTTGAGGGGCTGGAGCGGTGGCTCAGCAGTTGGAGTGCTTTCGTGGCATGGGCGAGGGCTCAGGTTCGAACCCCAGCACCACATACACAACTAAGTGTTGGAGAAACAAAGACCAGATGAAAAATTAATAAAATCTTTAAAAAAAAAAAATAAAAATAAAATAAAATAAAATAAATTTGATGGGGAGCTGGAGCAGGGCCTTGGCAGTTAAGGCTCTTGCCTGGCATGTGCAAGTACACAAGTTCAAACCCCAGCACCACTACACGTACACAACAAAGTGTCAGAGTAACCAAAGCCACATGAAAAATTAAAGTTGTTTCTCTCTCTCACTGTCCCTCTCTTTTTTTTTTTTTTAAAGAATTTGATGGTACCAAAAAAGATTGGTGCTTTCAGGGGGAGATTTCCTGTTTGGTTTTGTTGTTTGTTTTTTGGTACTAGGGATTGAGCCCACGGCCAGGCAAGTGCTCAGCTACATCTGGCTTTCCTGTGTTGCCCAGTTGGTCTTCATCTCATGGGCTCAAGGGATCCTCTCCCTCAGCTCCCAAGTAGTGGGACCATGGGTATGCACCACTATGTCTGGCAATGTTTTTAAAAGGGAGAAGCGAAAACTTACACCACATTCACACTAGTTGAATTTTTTAGGGGGGTGTTGTACTGCTGGGGATTGAACCCAGGAGCTCTATGCCTACAAGCTGCATCCCCAGCCCTTTTTATTTATTTATTTTTAAAGAGAGAGGGACAGTGAGAGAGAGAAAGAATCAACTTTAGTTTTTCACGTGGCTTTCTTTGCTCTGACACTTCATTGTGTACGTGGTGCAGGGATTCGGAACCCTCGTACTCGCGCATGCCAGACAAGTGCACCATAACCACGGAGCCACCGCTCCAGCCCCTTTATTTTTTTATTTTGAGATGGGTCTCACTAAATTGCAGAGACTGGCTTTGAATTGAAATCTCTTGCCTCAGCCTCCTGACTCACTGGGATTACAGTACTGCAGGAAAAAACTAAAACGTATTTGGTCTGAAATGACATGCCCTGGACAGAATTAATAGCAAAGAGAAATGTCAGAAGAAATCAAACTTGATGGTGTGGGTGTGAGAGAGAGAGCTAGCTGGCTTGCTGTCTAACATTTGTGAGTCCTACAAAAGGCAGGACAGAGTGAGTGTACTTGAAGAAATGGAAGTGCTAGGGATGGAACCCAGGGTTTTTGTGGATGCAAGGCAAACATTACCACCAATCTGATTAAAACCAAGAACCAGAATCTCAGAAAACTACGTTCTTGAACTACCGAAAACAATGGTTAGTGAAGTCTCAAAAGCAGGCAGAGAACCCAGGCAGGGTGGCATGTGCCTGTGGCCCCAGCTACTCGGGAGGCAGAGACAGCGCCACTTGAGCCCAGGGATTTGGAGTCATCCTGGTCAACAAAGTGAGACTCCATCTCAAGAACACTTTAGAAAGTCTCAGAAAAATGTGGGACTCTGTCCCTGATACACACACCAACGTGTGTGATGGAAAAGTCTGCAGGAACAGAGAAGGGGACCAGGCATGTGGTTCAGTGAGCGCACTGAAGGGCAGGCCTTCATCCTCACCACAAAGAACTCATGGCTCATGCCTTCCCAAAGTCACTGAAAAACAGTGGTTTGCACATGCCAGAGCACTCTAAATGCGCGACAAGATGCTAGAAAAGCCAGCTCCTCGGAGAATGCAGAAGGAAGCCAAGGCACAGTGGCACACACCCGTTACACCAGGGGCTCTGGAGGCTGAGGCAGGAGGACTGCCTCAAAACGAAAAGAAAAAAAAAGGACTGGTGTATGTAGCACAGTAGTAAAGTGCCCCCGGGTTCAGTCCCCAGCATGAGAGAAAGAAGAAGATCATAGATTAATAAAGTGAGAAACAACAGAGAAAAATCAAAAGGCTTACTGTAAGCAAAGAAAATTGGCCAAAAATCAAATCACTGTACTAGAACAAAACATGAAAGGCGCGGTGGCATCGGAAGCCCCCACTCCTCAGGAGGCTGAGGCAGGAGGGCCACAAGTTCCAGACCAGCGTGTGTCCTGCTGAAGAATCATTTCCAGTGTAAGGAATTTAAGAGGTGTGGACCTTTCGTATGAGGTCGTAGGCACCGCCCGCGGAAGGGATTGGAAGAGCACCTGCACTTCCTTGGCCCCTGCTGCACATAGCTGTTCAGCATGGTGATGGGCTCCAGGTGTCCATCACCAGCCACCAGCACCACGACCAAAATAAACTGCTTTCTTTACAAAGTACTCGACCTCAGGTGTTCTGTCATGGCAACACAAAACAGACTACAAAGAAGTCCTCAGCAGGCACAAACTATAGCAATTGACTCCAGATGAACTAACTCACTCTGCTTCCTGGCTGCAACTTTGCTCTGCCATCGCTTGGGCTCAGGGACGGAGTGAAACAGCCATGCAGGAAACCTCTGAAGCCAGGCCACCACTGGTCCTGAAGGACAGCTTTGTCAGCAAGAGTGGCTGCCTGGGAGGAGGCACAGGACCTCTCCAGCCTCCCTCCAGGCTGGAGCCCTGGCTGACCATGTGCTTTGATGTTAAACCCAAAGAACAATGGTTCAGGAGGGTGAGGCAGGGTCACAGGCTCACAGCCAGCCTCAGCAACAGAGAGACTGTGTCCAAGTAAAAGGGGTTGGGGATGTGGCTCAGTGGTCAAGTGTCCCTGGGTTCAACGCTTGTTACAAAAAAAAAAAAAAAAGAAAGAAAAAGAAAAGAAAAGAAAAAAGAAACCGGGAAGTCCTCAAGGTGGAACAACCTGTGGAAGTGAGACAGGAAAGGGCGTGGGCTGTGGAGCTGGCCCACCCCTCGGCTGTCTTCTTCCAGGCAGGCTGTAGGGCGCTTGCATGGGGTAAGCTGGGAGCTGGGTGGAGAGAGAAGCTGGCGTCTAGCTGTTACCCTGAAAACAAGGAGGGCATTTAATTTGCAGGGAAGGAGAAAGCTGACTGTTCTACCCTTGCTCTGTCCAGCAGCCATGCAACTGGCACACTGACCCCATCTGAACTATGTGGCACCTCTCAATTGGTTAGACCCTCAGGAGAGGAGTGCTGTCGTGGTGTTCTGTGTCCCTATATTTCATTCTGTCCTCTTCATGCAGCCCCAGGCTCCCACTGCCCAGTGACAGGCACATGGCTGCAGGCGTGGTCCCTTCCAGAGCCTGGCTCACAGCTGGTCTTCAGCAAACATCAGTAGACTTGAATTCTTCCTTAAAATTGTCAGAGACGAAAATGTTCTTCATCTTCCCAGGGAACACCATGCAAAGTGCGGAGATTCTTCCAAATGCCTGTTTCTAACGATTCAGTCTTCTTTCTCACATTCTCCCGGCTCTTCCAAGACTTTCTGAGAACTGACTGGCTAATTTGAAAAGGAGCTTCCAGGTGCAAAAATAAAATGAGCCCCTGTACTGCCCGATGCAGTGGCCGCTAGCTGCACGTGGCTGCTCCTGTTAAAGAGGTGTTATAAATATAAAATGCACACACAAATTTGAAGATTGGTGTAAGGAATGGAAAATATCTCAATATTTTTTCTATTCATTATATGTTGAAGTGATACTATTTTGGATATATTGAGTAAAATAAAATATCATTCAAGCTTTAAAAAAATAGACAAGGGGCTGGAGCGGTGGCTCAGCGGTTTTGGCGCTTGCCTGGCAAGCACGAGGACCCGGGTTCAAACCCCAGCACCACGTACACAACTAAGTGTTGAGCAACTAAGGCCATGTGAAAAACTAAAGTTGTTTCTCTCTTTCTCTGTCTCTCTCACTGTCCCTCTCTCTTTAAAAAAAAAAAATAGACAAACTGAGGGGCTGGAGCAGTGGCTCACTGGTTAACAGTGCTTGTCTGGCATGCGCAGGGACGCGGGTTCGAACCCCAGGACCACATACACAATGAAGTGTTGGAGCAATGAAAGCCACGTGAAAAACTAAATAACAATTTATTCTCTCTTTCTCTCACCGTCCCTCTATCTTAAAAACAAAAAAAAGAACTAGACAAACTGAATAGATCAATAATGAGGGAAAGTATTAAAATAGTACTAATTTTTGTTTTTTAAAAGTTTCTGAGCTTTTCAACTTTTGTTGAAATTATATTTCAACAAAAGTTTTGTTGAAATATAATTCATATGCCATGAGAAATAGTAATTTTCCCCACTTTTTTAAACTATGAGCAAATAAGCATAGAGGAAGAAAAAACATTTGAAAAGCATACAGGAAAAGAAAAGGTAGTTAACGTTGAGTCTTAGTGGAACCCCCAGGAGTCCAACAAAAATACACCTTTGGGGCTGGAGCAGTGACTCAGCCGTTACAGCACTTGCCTGGTATGTGCAAGGATGCGGGTTCGAGCCCCAGCACCACGTACACAGCAAAGTGTTGGACCAATGAAAGCCACGTGAAAAACTAAATAAAATAATAAAATTCATTCTTTCTTTCACTCTCTCTTAAAAACAAAAAAAGCCCCTTTGTTGAACTTTGTTTTTAGATTCCTCATCTGCCCTCCCATCCCACTGCTCCTGGAAAAGACAGCTGCTGCAAGGAGTGGCGCCAGCTCCAACCTCACAGGTGCACGGGCTGCCCTCCAGCAGTCTGTCAGCAAAATGCAGAGCGCCCCTCGCACTTGCGGTCATCCGTGCGTTCAGTGTGCACTGGCGCTGTACGTGACAGGGGGTTTGCTGCAGCACGTTCCTATGCTCGCACAGTGTAACATCCTCCCCGGCACCTCCTCCCTCCCGCTCTCCCCTCCCCCGAGGGCCCTTCCACCCTCCTCATCTCCTTCCTGACACACACACCCCACCTTTGTCTTCCTTCTTCATCTCTAACTTCCACATAGGACAGAAAACAAGAGCCTTGACTGAGTCCAGCTTAGAGAAATAGCAACTTAACTACTCCAAAGAAGAGCCAAGCCCAGGAACCTTCACCACTGAATGTTACCGTACGTTTAGGGAACAATTATACTGATTCTTCATACTCCAAAACTAGAAGAGGAGGGAATACTTCCCAGCTCATTCTATGAGGTCAGTGTAACTCTGAAAACAAAGCCAGGCATAAGAAAATTATAGACTAATATTTCTTTTCTCTATTTAAACTGGGGATTGAACCCAGGGGCGCTTTAGCACTGAGCCACATCCCCAGTCCTTTTCATTTTTTACTTTGAGTCAGCATCTCACTGAGTTGCTACAGTTGGCCTAAAACTTGTGATCCTCCTGCCTCAGCCTCCTGTCACTGGGATGTCACTGGATGTCACCATATCAGCCATCAATATATTTATTTAATTACATGAACTACTCAATAGATGCAGAAAATTATTTGATAAAATTCAATATTTTTTTAAAGAGAGGTACTGAGAGAAAGATATGATCAACTTCATTTAGTTTATCATGTGGCCTTCATGGTGCTGGGGTTTGAACCTGCTTCCTCACGCATGCCAGGCAAGTGTCATAACCGCTGAGCCACCACTCCAACCCCTAAAATTCAACATTTCTGACCAAAAATAAAATTCAGTGTAGTATGAATAGGTGGAACTTTTTGACCTGATAAAGGACAGATAGAAGAATCCCACAGCTAACATCAAGTTTAATATTGTAGAAGACTTGGAAACTTACCCCTAAGATCAGGGACAAAGTGGAGATACATTGTACAGGAGGTTCTAGCCATGACAGGCATCCATACTAGAAAAAAAGTAAAACTACAGAGGACATGATAAGGTATGTTTAAAAAATAAAAAAAAAAACCTAAGATGTGTATGGAAAAAAAACTAATGGAACTAGTTAAACAAGTTCAGCAAGCTTGTAGGTTGAAGACCAACACACAAGCCTGGCTGGCAGTACAGAACTGTAATCCCATAACCCCAGGTACTTGGGAGGCTAAGGCACGGAGATCCCAAGTTCAAGGGCAGCATGGGCAATTTACCAAGGCCCTTTCTCAAACATTTAAAAGCAGCTAGTGGTGTAGCTCAGTGGTACAGCACTTGCCTACCATGCACAAGGCCCTGGGATCAATATCCAGTACTGCAAAGAAAAGAAAGGATCAATATGCTAAACCTAATTGTACTACACACTGCCAATCTACAATCCAAAAGGAAATTAGGAAAGCTCCATACATAATGACATCAAATAATTAAAATACTTAGTAATAAATTTGGCAAAAGATATGCAAAAGTTTTGAGAGCTACAAAACATTGTTGAAAGAAATTAAAGATCTTAACACTGGGGGCTGGAGCGGTTGCTCAGAGGTTTGGGAGCTTGCCTGGCATGCGTGAGGACGTGGGTTTGAACCCTAGCACCACATATGCAACAAAGTGTCAGAGCAACAGAAGCCACATGAAAAACGAAATAAAATTGATTCTTTCTTTCTCTGTCCATCTATTAAAAAAAAAGGAACACCGGGAAAACATCCCATATTTATGGGTCATAAAAACAGTAGCATTGTTAAGAGGTGGTACTCCCCAAATGGTTCTTATGTATTGGACGTAATCCCATTAGAACCTCTACTGATTACATTGTAGAAATTGATAAAACTGATTCTAAAATTAGTGTAGAACTGTAAGGGACCCAGAATGTTCAGTTCTTTTTTTTTTTTTTTTTAAGAGAGAATCAATTTTATTTAGTTTTTCATGTGACTTTCTTTGTTCCAACACTTTGTTGTGTATGTGGTGCTGGGGTTCAAATCCAAATCCTCGCATGTCAGGCAAGCGCCATAACTGCCGAGTCACTGCTGCAACCCCGAATGCTCAGTTCTGAAAAAGAAAGAATTTAGGAGAACTATGCTTCCCAATTTCAAAACCTACTAGAAAACAACAGTAATCAAAACAGGGTGGCACTGACACAAGAGCAGACTGGTCAGGCGAAGAGGTTTGAGCATCAGGAATAAGCCCATGTGTTTTCCATCAGATAGTCTCAGAAAAGGGGCCAAGACAGCCAATAAAAAAGAAGAGTTTTGCAAAGGAACAAAGTGGGACCCTCACCTCTGCTGTTTACAAAGATTCGGGTCAAAGGCCTAAAACATGAGAACCAGTACTACAAACTCTAGCAGGAAACGGGGGATCCTCACGATACTGGAGGCAACGCTGAATGGAACAGCGAAAGGCAAGGAGGGGCTGGAGTGGTGGTCAGCGGTTATGACGCTTGCCTAGCATGCATGAGGACCTGGGCTCTGGGTTCAGACCCCAGCACCACGCACACAACTGTGTGTCGGAGAAACAAAGGAAAAATAAATGAAATTGATTTTCACTCTCTCCGTCTCTTAAAAAAAAAAAAAAAGGCAAAGGACTGGAATAGACAGTTTTCCAAGGAATTCACGCAAGTGGTCAAGAACATGAAAGAGTCAACATCATTAGTTACTGGAGAGACACTGACCAAAGAGGCACTTCTGTGAGAATCAAAGTGTTGGGGAAGAAGAGAACTCACAAGGCTTGC
The DNA here is from genome assembly GCA_004027875.1 of Aplodontia rufa. Classification (NCBI taxonomy): domain Eukaryota; kingdom Metazoa; phylum Chordata; class Mammalia; order Rodentia; family Aplodontiidae; genus Aplodontia; species Aplodontia rufa. Next base: position 43,796 of record PVKS010000960.1, read on the forward strand.
ACCTTGCTGGAGTGTAAGATGATGTGGTCCCCCTGGGACAATCAGACAGCCCTGCAGGTGATAGTCATTGCGCTCCTGGGTCTGTGCACCAGAGCTAAGTCCACACACAGATTTGTACACAATGTTCACAGCAGCACTGTTCACACAACCAAAAGGTGGAGACACTGCAAGCCAAAGATCCGCTTGAGGGCACCGACAGTGCAGCAGCTGGACAATGGGGGGAGCCACACCAGGGGATGGTATTGAGCCTTAAGAAGGAAAAGTACCAAGGCCAGCTACTGCGTGGTGAGCCCTGAAAATGTTACCTTCAGAGGGACAGTCAAGCACAGAACACACTGTGCCTCCATGACAAATTCAGGGAAGTGAAGTCTGCAGAGAAGAGGGCAGCGCACTGGGAGCTGAAGGCTGCGGAGTGGACTGGAGGTGGCTGCATGCCCATGAGACCCTCCCACCAGAGAGCACGCCCAACAGGCCAGGTGTTGGCGTGTGAGCGTTCTAATGCGGGAGGCCGCTCACAGCCAACAGAGGCAGCCCAAGGACAATGACTCTGTCACTTTTTTTTTTTTTTGAGAACCAAATTTATATATTTATTTATTTGGTTTTTATTTCTTCAACACTTAGTTATATATGTGGTACTGGGGTTTGATCCTGGATGTTCACACATGCCAGGGAAGGGTCCTAACCCCTGAGCCACCACACCAGCCCACAAGCTCAGTCACTTACGTATGCTTCTTGAATTTCTCAGTGAGGTTTTGTAGCTTTTTTCTAAGCATTCGGTGTCGACAGTCTCATAAATGGGTTGTGCTTGAGTCCTGTGACTCAGAACAGTGCGCATTCTCATAGTTTGCAGCACACACACCCAAGATCCAGTTGTAGGCAGCTGGGTTCCTTCTGGAGTTTCTTTTTTCTTTTTCATATATATATATATAGCGGGGGGACTAACTTTTAGTTTTTCATGTGACTTCTGTTGCTCCGAAACTTTGTTGTGTATGTGGTGCTGGGGTTCGAACCCGAATACTTGAACGTGCCAGGCAAGCGTGATACCACTGAGCCACCGCTCCAGCCCCTCCTTCTGGGGTTTCTGAGGGAGACTCTGTCACGCTTCCCTCTGGGCTTCTGGTGTCCTTGGCCACCTATGGCCTTCCTACGCTGGTGGATGCACTCTCAGCCACTGCCTGCCTTCATATGGTGGCAGGACACCAGTCACTGGATCAAGGCCCACCCTATCCCAGCGTGACCTCATTTTAACTCAGTTACACCACGAGCACCCCGTTTCCAAATAAAGCCGTGTCACGGGTTCCTGGGCTTATGACTTCAGTGTGTCTTCCTGGTCAGGGTATCTTTTGGGGGACTTGATTCAAATCACAGCAGTTTTTCTTTTTTCCGAGGGCTGGACCATATAGCTTGATGGTAGGACACCTGCTGAGCATGGGCAAGGCCTGGGTTTGAGCCCCAGAGTAGAAAACTTGTTTTTTCTGATTCCTTGTTGTATTTTTCTAATACTGACTTTGCATCCTGAGACTGTCCAGTCAACTTAGTAATGAGCTTCGTTTTCAGTCCTTGTGATCTTCCTCAAGACCAGTCCTGTCAGCTGTGAGCAGGCCGTGGTCCATCTTCTTTCTGGATCTCCTCTCTCCCGGTGATTTCCTTACTTTCCTGGGCTGCTGGCTGGACCAGGACCTGTGAGGGACTGGACTGGACAGCAGGGCGGCGTTCCTGCTCCAAGTGTGAGGTGAGCTGGGGGCTGGCGTGCCTCTTCCTTGTTTCCCGAGGGCTATTATCGTTAAGTGGATCTGAACTTTGCCAGAGTTCTTTCTGTTCCTTTCAAGATGATCATATGGTTTTTCCTCTGTTATAATAAATGGCAAATTGCATTGTGTTTTCTTTAAATCAACAAGTCTTGTATCCCTGTAATGAAATCCACAGGGTTGTGACAAAATATTGTTTTTTACACTGCTGAATTCAACCTGTTAATATTTTGTTTAGGGTTTTGTCTTTCTCAGTATTAGCATCATGAATGAGCTGGGGAAACATGCCCTCCTTCCTGAACATAGGCGAGAGTGGTGTTATGTGGCAGGAAGAATTTACCAGGGAGGCCATCTAGGTCTGTAATGTGTGCTGTGACAGATTTTTCTTTTCTTTGACAGAGAGAGAGAGAGAGAATTTTATTTTTTTCTGTGGCTTTCGTTGCTCCGACACTTGGTTAAGTTTATGTGGTGCTGGGGTTTGAACCCTCATGCTCACACATGCCAGGCAAACACCATAACCGCTGAGCTACCACTCCAGTCCTTGTGACTGAATTTTTAATGACTGATCCAATTTACTCAAAATGAGAGGTAGAGATATTTGGGTTTTGTTTCTTATGTCAGTTTTGGTAAGATGTGCTCTTCAGAGATTGTATCTATTTTGTCCTATTTGTCAAATTTCTTAGAGTACGACTGCCCAGTGTCCTCTTGCTGGCTTTCCAGTGGCTGAGAGGTCGCAGTGATGCCTTTTCAGTTCGGGTACTGGCAGTTGGTGTCTCCTCTTTCCTGATCAGTCGTGCCATGGGTTATCACTTTGCTGCCTTGAGCTCGCTCAGGGGGCATGACTGGGTGGGTGAGGGCTGGCGCACCTGTCTCACAGAACTAACCCTCCTTCTGGGCCTTGCTGATTTCGCTTTCTATTTTAAGGACTTAGCTCTTTATCTTTCCTTCCATTTTCTTTGGATTTAATTTGCATTTCTTTTCCTAGCCCCTTAAGATGAACACTTAGATCATTCTTAGATCAATCCCTGGGGATTGAACCCAGGGATGCTCTAGCACTAAGCTACCATCCATAGTCCTTTTTATTTTTTGAGACAGGGTCTCACCAAGTTGCCCAGCCTGGCCTTGAACTTGTGACCCTCCTGCCTCAGCCTCCTGAAAAACTGGGAATAGAGGCTTGCACCACTACCCAGCTTGATGATTGAACTTTATTAAACTTTCTTCATTGCTATTACATGGGTTTAGAGCTATGAACTACTGCTTCAGCTGCAACTCATTACTTTTGGTAAGTTGTATTTTCATTCAGCTTAAACTGTTTCCTAATTGACTTTTTTCCTTATCCATGAATCATTTCTAAGTATATTCCTTAACTGCTTAACGCTTGGAAATTTGATGGCTATCTTTCTTAAAAAAAAAAAAAGAGGGGTTGGAGATTTAGCTCAGTGGCAGAGCACTTGCCTAGTCCCCAAGTTCAGTCCTCAGTCCTGGGGGAAAAAGAGAGAGAGAAGGGGAGAAAGAGAAAATTTTTTAAAAGAGAGAATAGGACAGAGAACCAATTTTATTTAGTTTTTTATGTGGCTTTCATTGCTCTGACACTTCATTGTGTACGTGGTACTGGGGTTCAAACCCATGTTCTCACGCATGCCAGGCAAATGCCATAACCACTAAGCCACTTCTCCAGCCCCCAAAATCAATTTTTTTTTACTTAATTTTCCATCTGGCCCTTGTTTCTCCAACACTTAGTTGTGTATGTGGTACTGGGGTTTGAACCCGGGTCCTTATGCATGCCAGGCAAGTGCTCCAACCACTGAGCCACCTGATAGGTTATCTATTATCAATTTTGTTTTAATTTCACTGTTGTCAGAGAATACAAACTCCTTGATTTTAGTTATTTGGAACATGTTGTAATTTGGCGCAGAAACCTGTCCTTTTTGGAAAGTGTTCTGTGTATACCTGTAAAGAATAGCTGTCTTCTGCTGGATGTAAAGTTCTATGCATGTCAATTAAGTAAAGTTAGTTAATTATTTTGTTAAAATCTTCTACAAGTTCCTGAGAAGTGGATGTTAAAATCTCCAGCTATGCAAAAAGTTCAACTTCCAAAAAAAAAAACTTGGTTATAATTGTGCACTCATCTTTTTTGCTTTATAATATTTTATGTCTTGCTATTAGCTATATGCAAATTTAGTAATATTATGTATTCTTCATAATTTACCCTTTCATCATTATTGTCTTTTATTCCTTGTAGTATTTTATTTTAAAGCACCACTCTTATTTTCTTGGTTAATACTGGCACGGGGTCTTCTTTTATCTTTTTATCATGTGTTCTGATATTTAAAGTGCATCCTTTCTAAGACTGGGGATGGAGCTCAGTGACAGAGCATCTGCTAACATGCAAGAGGCCCTGTGTTCAATCCCCAGCATCACAAAAAAAAAAAAACGTAAAAATAAAGTTCTTTCCTTTTTTTTTTTTTTTTTTTTGGTGCTGGGAATTGAACCCATGGTCTCAACCACATCCTGCAAGCGCTCTACCACTGAGTCTCACTCCCATCCTGATGTGCAGCCTTTCTAATGAGCACACTGGTGCTCCTGTCCCAGCCTGGCCTCTGCCCTGTGGCTCACTTCCTTCAAACCTGTCCACAAACCGCACAAATTTCTCTAAGGAGCCTGGAATAAAGATCAGGAGCTCAGGCGTTCTCCTGGCTCTGGGAAGCTGCTGAAGGTGGAACGGTTAAGATGGAAGGAAGTCCTCCACGCCTGCAGATGCTAAGGTGGCGTCTGCCCAGCAGGCAGGGTCATCCTGCAAATGAAAACATGCTCCTCCCTGCCCCCTGCCCCCTGCCCCACACAGATGCTGAGAGCAGTCACAGTAACGAACACATTTATAGTACAATCAGTGAGCGCACAGTGACTGACTTCTGGTGCAGGACGGTGCTGCTGCAGTGCTGCGGTGCTCTGTGTGGACGCAGGCTCTGCCTGGTTGGGCAGCTGCCCCTTTCTGGCAAGCAGCAGCATCCCCAGCCTTACGGCTGGCATCAGATGGCTTGACAGCTTAGGACAAGACTGCCCCCATTGTGAGGTCCTCCTGACCCCATCCCTGTTTTCACTCTGCTGGTGGTTCCTTGGATCCAGTCTGAGCTGTGGCCAAAAGGGGACCAAAGCAAAGTCCTACCCATTCTGGGGCCCGTGTCTAAAAGCACCTGTGTGCCCCAGGCCTGGCTCACTGGCAGCACTCCGACACGTGCCTGAGGAGCTCCTCACCCTGCCCCTCACTGAAGCACCGCAGACAGCGGGGGCACTGAAGGTCACCCTGCCCTCTCTGGGCTGTGCTGGGGCACACATCCTCTGCAGGGAGCTCCAGCTGCTGAGACCCCTGCCCAGGACTCCAGCCACCAGGTACCACGAGCTCCGACGCATCAGTCTCTAAATACTTGGCAGTTTTGCTCCCAGCACGAATCCAGCAGGGGCCTTGCTCCTGGGAATCCTGTAGTAAGAGACAAGGGTCTGTTCACAGGACCTGTGCTGGAAGCCATGAAGCTGGGCCACAGGTTCCAGCCACTGGAGAGCCTTCATCTACCCCAGCGTGGAACTTAAAAGCCTCGCCTCACGGCCTGCCATACCCAGCCCACACAAGGAGGTACTCAGCAAGTAGCTGGAGAGGTCCCATACAGCTCCCCCACGGGCTCAGGAGGGAGCAGCCTGGAGGGGCTTATGCCCCACCTACACTGGAAGGCCTGAGGGGACCCATCAGCTCCATGAGACCTGAGCACGAAGGTGGCCTTGATGACAACAGCAGCTCAAAATTCATGGAGCAAAACAAACACTGGTCAATGGTGAGGAGAGTGCCCTTGCACCTACCTGCCTCTGGGAAGCCAGGTGCAGCAAGGAGGTGACCTTCTCCTCCAGCTCCTGAATCCGGCTTTGAGCCCGTTCCCGATCTGCCCTTTCCGATGTGAAGTCATCCTTGTAAGCAAGAAGCTGAGAGGAGATAAGATACTCGTTTCTGCTCAAGAAGGCCAAAGTCCTCGATGGCCTTTTCCCACTGCCCTCAGACCACTGCCCACTGAGGGCCACCTAGCCCCTGACCCAGTCTGCCCTTAGACGGTGCCCTGTGTTCTGTTGGAGCTGTCCACAGCCCGTGGGCAGACACCTGCTGCTCCAGCATCTGCACTCGCTCCAGCGCAGCGTCCCGGGCCCTCCTGGCGGCTGCCAGCTCCCGCCTCACTTCCACACAGTCATTCATCTTCTCCTCCAACTGCCTGTTGAGCCGCGAGACCTCCTTCCTCATCAGCTCTGGCTCGCAGGGGGCTTGCAGCCCCTTGAGCTGCACATGGAGCCCCCTCACATACGCGTCCCTGCTGGCATCGTAGCGCTGCCACTTGGCGTTGAGGTCCTCCACCTGTGGGGGCAGAGGCAGCAGATGCTGAATCCGCACCCTCCTTCCGTTCGCCCCACACCCTAACTCAGCCGTAGCCCGCGCCTGGCTCCCCTCCCACAGTGCTCAGCTGGAGATACAGTGTTGAATACACAGCTCTTCTGTGTCCTTGTTTGACTGTGAGGAGGGCTTCACAGAGAGCAGTCTGGCTCTTCATGATGCCACTTGGAGGCAGAGGGCTGGCCAGCAGCCCCCATGGAGCTGTGTATTAGCAACAGCAGTGAGGTTGGTGGAAGGTGCCTGCCTGGGTCTTGTGCAGAGGGAACAGAGCCCACCAGAGATGACATCCAGAGCCACAATCTTAAACGGAAGCGGACACAGTGCAGTTTCCATCCTCGAACGCAGGACTTCCGGTGGCAACTCCCGCTCTGCCCTACCGACTGTGAATTATGCTGGGGCAAGGAAGCCAGGACGCATCCAGCACCTCCTTTGCAGAAGGTGGGGTCTCGGGGTATGAGCCAACTGGAGAGCAGGCAAGGGCAGCTTCTGGGCACAGGCCATGGGACCCTGCCTGCCATTCGTTAGGGACGCCAGACACTCACGCGAGCCACCTTCTGTTTCAACAGCTGGTTTTCCTCCTGTAATTTCTCAACAACAGCCTGGCCAGAGGTGTCCCCACCTGTATGGTCTGGCTGCATGAAGGAAGGACAGAGGGAAGCCATGTCAGCACAGGAGGAAGCTGAGTCCACAGACCTCACTTGACAGGAAGGCCCACTCTGTGTGGGGGTCACGTGGCCTGGCACCCTTGGCACTGTCCTTCTCCCATCCCACCCGCCCACGGGAGCTGCTGTTCTCTAGATATTCTGTGTCTGCACACTCTACAGCCACATGTAATAAAACCTTCTGTCATCATCCCAGGGCAAGGAGGACACAGCACCCTAGCTGGGGGCTGCTGGAAGCCTGGGAGGGGTGGATCTGGCCACAGCTCCAACTTACCTCCTGGACAACACCATTCTGCCCAGTCAGATTCAAACGTGGCTAAGGTGGACATGGCACCTAAGCAATGCCTCATGTGGGGTCAGGAGGACTCAGTCACAGAAGCCACACCCCAGAAGCACCCCTAACAGCAGCTGGCAGACCTAGCTAAAAGATCTCATGACTCAGTTGTGCTGTCCACATTCTGCACCCCACAGTGGGGCTGTACGTCAGCAAGGCTGCCTTTAGAATTCCCCTGGAATGACAGGAAGTCAAGCCTGACCCAGCCTGCACAAGGAAGTCCTGGTGACTCAGCTGGGTCCAGAGCCCCACCCACCTGAGGTGATGGCCATGTGGTTGCTTCAAGGCCCTGGTGATTCAGAGCTGGCGAAGAGCAACCCACCTCTTCCAGACAGCCCTCTCTTTTGGTTTCTGAAACAACTGCTCTTCCTGAGGACCCCCTTGGTGGAAGCCACCCAACTAAGAAGGTGGCTCTCAGCGGGGGCTTCTCCCAGTGGGGGCTTCTCCCAGTGGGCACAACAGTGGTGTTGCCCATAGCCAGGTGTCCTGTCCACCCCAGGACACCACAGGATGTATGTTTCTGTGTGAATCTTATGGCAGCCTCAGAGAACTGTATGGAAAGGACCTGAGAGAGGCGCTGTGCCAGGCGGCGTGAGCTGGCCTGCCCTGGGCCCTCCGCGTAACCAGGGCAGGCTGCACCCTGGGAGCCTGTTTCCATCGGTCCCAGATCCCCACAGCCTGCGAGTGGGAAGGAGGACCATGGACAGCTCAGCCATGCCTGCCTCCGCCCATGGGCCCTACTCTTCCTGCATAGGGCCCACCACAACCACCTTCATATCTGCACCCTCCTTTAGTTTGCCCCGCACCCTCAGCTGTAGCCCAGCTGGGGTTGCGGTGTCGGACGCACAGCTGCTCTATGTCCTTGTTCGACTGTGAGGAGGGCCAGGTCTCCCAGTGTGGTGGGCCATGCGCGGGCAGGGAGGTGCCCAAAGCCAGCTTCACAGAGAGCAGTCTGACTCTGCATGACGCCACTCAGAGGCAGAGGGCAGGCAGAAGGCTGCCCCCTGTGGGCATCCAGTGGTCTCTGGCCTGGACCCCAAACATGTGGCATTGGAGGCATTGCCCCTCCCTCGCAGTACCAGCTACTTCTGCCCAACACATGTGACAATGCTTCCCATCCTCAGTGGAGGCAGATAAGACCACAGGGCGGCCTTCCTATCCAGTGGAGGCCGTGGTGCAGGCCACCCTGCCCTCCCATCACTCCTCACATTCTATCAGGAGTCCCTGGGTGGCAAGTGCACAGCAGGCCCTTCTTACTGAGAACAGAAGTGACCTCTGTGGCTACTAAGGGATGAGGAGGACGTGTTTGGACAGTGCCTGTGCCCCACCCTGCCTTCACTTCCACTTGGTTACTCTGGCCCACCTCCTTAGGGCTCTTCTCTGTTGTGTGCTCCTGTGCATATCGTTCATCCAGACTCTTGGCCAGGTGCTGGCACATGTGGGCAGTGGCGGCCAGAGTCCTGCGTAACTGGTGGGTCTCACTGGCCAAGGAGCGGCACAGCACATTGCTGGCAGCCTGCGCGCGCTCCTTCTCTGCCACACTCCTCCGCAGCTGGATGAGCTCCTCCTCCCATGCGTGCTGCGGCCGGCTTGTCAGCTGCTGCATCTCCCTCTCTTTTTCTTCTAGCCGCTCAGTCAGTCTCTCAACCTCCTGAGTGGAAGATTTAAAGCACAGCTGATTTGATTAAAAGAAGCAATATCAGGGAACTGGAGCGGTGGCTCAGCGGTTACAGCACTTGCGCACCATGCGTGAGTATCCAAGTTCGAACCCCAGCACCACGTACACAATTAAGTCTCAGAGCAATGAAAGCCAAATGAAAAAACTAAATAAAAATTCTTTCTCTCTCACTGTCCCTCTCTCTTAAGAAAAAAAAAAGCAATATCAAAAGAAAATGTTCCAAAGCCAAAGAAAAGCTGGTAAGGACCACCCAGCACGAGATGACGCTCTCAGAAGGAGGCTCCCCGGGCAACAACAAATGTGCTGTTCTGAAGCTTTATCGAAAATTGTTTTCACAAGCAAATTCACAATTTTAGATTTCACATCAACAAATTACTAAAAGTGGCCAGGCACAGCAGCGCACACCTGTTATCCCTGCAATGTGGACGGCTGAGGCAGGAGCATAACAAGTTCAAGGGCAGCCTCCACAACTTAGTGAGACCCTGTCTCAAAATAAGAAATTAAAAGGACTGGAGGTGTAGCGCAGTGGTAGAGCACCCCTGAGTTCTATTCCCAGATTCATAATCAATCAGAAAGAAGAGGGGACTTAAATAGATACATAGAGCAGAGAGCCACATCTCCACATCAAGGAGCACCAAGGCTTGCTGGGCCTTCGGAGAGAGCAGATGGCTTGATTTGTAGCTATGGCCTCTGGAGCTGTGAAAAGATTGAATTTCCCTTGCTTTAACCCCCTATGTTTATGGTACTGTTATGGCAGCTTTAGAGAACTAATATGGTGCTTGCCTAGCATGCACAAGGGTAGGAGTTCAAACCCCAGCACCACGTACACAACGAAGTGTTGGAACAACAAAGGCCATGTGAAAAAAACTAAAGTTGTTTCTTTCTCTCTCCCTCTCTCTTTAAAAAAAAAAAATGGGGCTGGAACAGTGGCTCAGCAGTTTCGGCGCTTGCCTGGCAAGCACGAGGACCCAGGTTCAAACCCCAGCACCACGTACACAACTGAGTGTTGGAGCAAAGAAGGCCATGTGAAAAACTAAAGTTGTTTCTCTCTTTCTCTGTCTCTCTCACTGTCCCTCTTAAAAAAAAAAAAACAAAACAAACAACTAACTAATATGCCCAACCCTAATAACTTTTTTTAAAAAGTCCCTAAAGTAGCAATATCTTTTTTAACTGGGGATTAAACTGAGGGTGGGGGGAGCTTTACCGCTGAACTGTATCTCTAGTTTTTTTTATTCTGAAACAAAATCTCACTAAGTTGCTGAAGCTGGCCTCAAACTTAAAATCTCCTGCCTCAGCCTCCTGAGTCACTGGGGTTACGGGCACAGGTGGTACTTGTGTGTCATTGTGCCCAGCTACTTTTTTTCTGGGGCAGGGGTCGGGGTGACAGGCATTCACTACCTTGCCCAGGCTCATCTAGATTCCTGGGCTCAAGCAATCTTCCCACCTCAGCCTCCAAAGTGCCACTGCACCTGACCAAAATGACAGTTCTTAAATACCTGGGCCTTAAACTTGTCCTTTCCCATTTTCAACAAACCCTCCAACATACATTGAGAGAGGTGAGGCAGGCTCCACCCATCCCCCCAAATGAAGAAACCACTTCAGAGAACTCCCAGGGACAAGCCCAAGTGTGCCCCAGGAGATGGCAGAAGGTTCCAATCCTGCCTCTGCCTCAGGTCCTCGCTCACCTCCCACACGAACGAGATCCCAGGCTGTATACAAAGTGGCCCAAGCTGTGACTCTGCTAACTGGCCTTGTTTTGGCACTGGAGGTGGAACCCAGGCCCTTGCACGTGCTAGGTCAGTGCTCCACCACTGAGCCACATCCCAGCCTCTGGCTTTTTTTAAATCCTGAAAACATGTGCACTGTTTTAAAAATATACTTCAAGTATACAAAAGGAAATAAACCCGCTCAATTTCATACCCTCCCCCATGGCCTCCCAGGCCCACCTCACTCTCCCAAGACAAACACATTCGTAACCACCACAGCGCCTCACAGAAAACCACGTTTGCTTCTGTTCTCAGGGACACACCAGACCCCAAAGCCGCCCTCAGGAACCTGACTGGAACTCCTGTGAGGTCCCAGAGCACTGAACACACCCTGCACCTGACGACACTGCAGCCATTCCCTCCTACAATAGAGCAACAGGGGTAGCCTGGGACTGTTTTGAGAAAGGCACGAGGCCCTGGGTTCAGTCCCTAACATGGGAAGGATGGAAGGAAGGGGAGCATGGCCAGACACCAGGTCCTGCCGGGTCCTGCCCTGTCCCTAACACTGCTCCACCAAAGCTCCATGGCATCCGTGATAGCATGCCCTATGGGATAGGCCCAGTGAACACCTGTGTATGCTGACCAGATAACTCGAAGAACATTCTGGATTTTTCTCAGGGCATCTTTGAGAATCTCCTCCTTCCCACTTTCCTTAGACTTTGTTCTAGAGGTGAACAGAAATAGAAAAGGAGATCTTCCAGTCGCAATGATCAGAGGCAGAACTAGGACTCAGGACAGCAGGTGTGACAGGCAACGCAGCCTCCCAGGGAGCAAGTCTGTAGACTGGGATTCTTGCCCAGACATGTTTGGCACCTGCATCCGTCAACCCCATCACATCTGTGCCTCCCTCTCCCGCCAGGTGAGATCTGTTCTCATGAGTCCGAGGCCGTGACTTCGAGCTCTCAGCCCTGTGACCTCACAGCGCAGCCCTGGCTACAGGCAGGCCTCTCCCAGAGCAGCCCCAGCTGAGGAGTAGAGGTGGGCAGCCTGGGCCTCAGCGCTGTGAAGAACAGGGGGCTCCAGCCTCCAGGCCAAGCGTTCCCTTGAGGCCGCCACTGGCACCCTCTGCAAACTGCAGGCTGCCAGTGGGTGCCAGTTCACTCGCCTGGACATGGCCACATGTAGGTGCTCACCCAGATGACAGCCACCTGTGCCTCCTTAACAATACCAGGAACAGGAAAGAGTGTCGGTGCCGGCTGTCAAGGCTGTGGTCCCATGGCACCGAGCCTCATGCCAAAAGCAAGGTGTCCCTTGACCTTGAACTGGTTTAGAAGCTGACCGCTTTTTGAAGGCATTAATTTGTCGGCGTCTTTCCCATGCCCTTACTTTGTGGACAGTGTAGTAGGGACCTGCCCCAGCTGCTCTTTGGAAGTATCACAGAGCCCTGTTGGCCCCAGCCAATCCCACCCAGGCCCCGCTGCCCTGTCTGGCACCACAGTGCTGGCGTTCACCCACTACCTGCTGCTGGGGGCACTGAAGAACCCGGGGCAGATGCTTTCTGCCATGCTCACCCACGCCAGACCCAGTTCCCTCATCAGCAGCTCAAAACTGTGTAGGAATAAATAGAGGTGGTCATTCAGAGACCTGCCCAAGAGTATACGCTTATTAAGGTTATTTCAAATCAAAAGCTGAAATGTTTTTCAGCCACGTGACAGAGAAGCGTGTGTGTGTGTCCTCACCACTATCTGACACTGAGGTTCACTCTGGGACATGTGTATACATGTGTCCACGTGCGTGCAGATGCATCTGATGTGGATGTGGACAGGCGTTCCGGAACAATACTGTGGAGCCACGAGCTGAACAGACGCAGCAACTGTGGCAGCAGGAGCACCCGGCACACACTCACCACGCGACATTGTCCCATGCCATCTCCTCTCCCGCTCCACATGTTCACAAACTGAGCTCCCGACCTCGGCACCTCCACCCGCTGCAGTGTCCTTGTGCCTTCTTCAGCACCAGAGGACTTTGGACCAAACTGGTTTCTAAGCCTCCTTCCTGCCCTGGCCAAATGGAGACAGAGACAGAAGCAACCATCTCTATGTGACTTCAGGAGCCTCCCAGGAGCATGGTTCCCATCTGCCTTGGTGTCCCAGACCTTGGCACTGAATCCTGTCCCTTACAGATGCCTGAGTGTGGTACTCAGACCGGGACCAGAACTCACAACCAGTTCATAACACAGATAACAGAAAGCCACCAAGGTGCACCGACTACGGGAAAGGGGAGGTGAACCTGAGGCAGTCGCCTACCTCTTCTGTTTCCTTGTAAAAATCACCTTGGATGGGGCTGGGGCTGGAGCTGTGGCTTGGCGGTTGCGGCGCTTGCCCCGCATGCACAAGTACACGGGTTCAAACCCCAGCACCCACGTATACAACTGTCAGAGCAACGAAGGCCATGTGAAAAACTCAATAAAAATTGATTCTCTCTGCCCCCACCCCTTTCTCTCACTGTCCTTCTTTAAAAAAAATCACCTGGGGTTGGGGATTTAGCTCAGTGGCAGAGCGCTTGCCTAGCACTTGCAAGACTGAGTTCAGTCTTCAGCCCTGCAAAAAGAAAGAAAGAAAGAAAAAAACAAAATCACCTTGCTGTGGCACTCTGCTTGCTTAGCACGCACGGGCCCTGGGCTCAATCTCCAGCACCAACAAGAAATACATATAAACATCAGTTTTCAAGCATCAATTTAAAACACTTCCCTGGGCCTGGAGCGGTGGCTCGGTGGCTCGGTGGCTCGGCGGTTACGGCGCTTGCCTGGCAAGCACGAGAACCCGGGTTCAAACCCCAGCATCACGTACACAACGAAGTATCAGAGCAACAGAAGTCATGTGAAAAACTCAATAAAATTGATTCTCCCTCTCTCACTGTCCCTCTCTCTCTTAAAAAAAACAAAACAAAAGTTTGCTGTGTGAGATGACCTGCTGGGTAACAACTACACCCTGCTCAGGGCTGGCTGCTTCCACAGTCGTTGAAGTGGCGGCATAGCCACTCGGAGGTGGCACAGTGCACACTCCTCCTCCCCAGTGTGATGGCCCCCACCGCCCCTCTAGTCCCCTTTTGGGGTGCTTGCTGGCTCTGAATCTGGAGAGACTGAAGTTGGCTCATCCAGCTAAGTGCCATGTCCAGGTAATTACACTTCTTGGGACAAAGTAGTGGCCTTGACCACCTATGGCCAAACAGCACAGCCTGTGCCGGTCTTGCAGCTTTACACAGGCAGGCACAACACGCAGGGCTTGGGACTGGCCTGACATCTCAGGAACGCCTGTCTCTGGCCCACACCTCCATGGCTCTGTGCTCAGGATGCAAATGTGAAGATCCCTATCAACAGTCCTGAGCAGCAGGAGCTGGAGCAGTAGCTCAGGGGCTCTGGTGCTTGCCTGGCATACGCGAGGACGCGGGTTCAAACCCCAGCACCATGTACACAGCCAAGTGTCAGAGTAACAAAAGCCACGTGAAAAACTAAATAAAACTGATTCTCTCTCTCACTGTCCCTCTCTCTTTAAAAGACAAAAAACAACAAAACCCCAGGAGGCTTAGCCCCCTGGCCTTCATCCCTGTAACAACAGAGATTTATTCTCCCTAAAATCCAGATAGGACCATGCGCACCCTACTCCACCCTACCCTGCAGGTGCAGCTCTCCAGACTCTGCCTTCATGTGACCTCCTACATATTTTCATGTGGCTGCTTCATAAGGAGATCAGTCACTGGATTAAGCCCCACTGGTATGCCTTGTTTTACCTTATAACATCTGCATCACCCTATTTCCAAATAAGGTCAACATTCACAGGTTCCCAGTAGATGTGAATTTGGGGGACACAGTTCAATCCAGTACTGTCCCTTTCTCTCTCCTTTCTGGGCATCCGCTGGATGCTCTAGCCCGGCTTTGGCTGCCTCATGCCAGAAGACGGTGAACACAGTTGCCACAGGAGTACACAGCAAACAGAACTCTGCCGCAAGCCATTCTGTGAAGCCCGCTGCACACGGCAGCAATAGGCCCACTCTTCCTCCTGGACGAGCCCAGAGGGGAGCCAGGCAGGCAGAAGGGCAGCAGCTGCCCTGGCCTACGGCAAAGGCAATGTTTCTGACCAGAGTGACCAAACGGGGAAGGAAGAAACAGATGGAGAGGGGGGCTGGCATGCCAGGGCTAGCAGGGCCTGTGAGGGGATGAGCCGCGGGCCACTGTCAGCACCGGAGTCTTAACTGCAGGAGGGCTGCAAAGCTACTCCAGCCTGACCTTCCCATCTCATGCTGGCCACAGACTCCTGTGAGAGCCCTCAGCTGCTATGGTTCAGGATCCCTGCTGCTAATGCACTGGCTGATATGGCCATCAAGGACAGCAGTGTACCAACGGTGTGCTTCCACCTGTGATTTTAACTCCAGCCCTCAGTGAATGAAGGGCCTCGGAGGTTAACTGACCCCAGACTGGATGTCGGGCAAGCGATAAGCATGTAACAGAGAGACAGCAGACCATTACAATGCTCCTTAAATCATTAGGGACCACAGACGCACCACTGGAGTGTGTGCATCCCACACGATGGCCAGGGCTACCTCAGGGCTCTGCACCAGGACGGTGCACCTGCCCTCCCCTGGCCCTCTTCACTCCACCTTCATCTTCACTTTCATCTTCAGTTGAACCTCTTCCACCGACTTAAAAGATGGCCACACAAAGGTCAACAATAACCGGTCCTTCAGAACTGGGGACTGAACCCAGGGGCTCTTAACCACTGAACCACATCCTCAGCCCTTTTTATTTTGGATAGGGTCTTGCTAACTTGCTTAGAGCCTTGCTGAGTTGCTGATGCTGGCATTGAACTTGAGATCCTCCTGCCTCAGCCTCCTGAGCTGCTGGGATTGCAGGTGTCTGCCACCTGGCCAGAACTGATTTTTTTTTTTTAAAGAGAGAGGGATAGTGAGAGAGACAGAGAAAGAGAGAAACAACTTTATTTAGTGTTTCACATGGCCTTCATTGCTCCAACACTTAGTTGTGTATGTGGTGCTGGGGTTTGAACCTGGGTCCTCGTGCATGCCAGGCAAGCACCGAAACCTCTGAGCCACCGCTCCAGCCCCCAGAACTGATTCTTAATGTTCCTAGTATCATAGGGTCGATTGTGGAGCATTTGAAGCAGAGGATTGAAAACCTGCATGTGGCCTAACACAACCCACTGATACATGAACCATTCATTGTTCAGTCCCAGCATTTTGCACATGGGCTACATTCTGGACCATACCTGGATTCTTCAACAAGGACCAGGATGGGGTACAGGTAAACCAAGACTTGGACCAAGTGAAGAAATCCCAGAGGTAAAGGGAAGCAGCTCTCTTCTCACTGTCTGCTCTCAACTGCTACAGGGTGCAAGTGGCACCGTTGTTTAGATGCTAGTCCTGGCATACGCGAGGACCCACGTTCACATACGCAACTGCGTGTCAGAGCAACAAAAACCAGATGAAAAAGTAAAATTCTTTCTCTCCCTCTCTCTTAAAAAAAAAAAAAAAAAAAAAACACAAAAAACCCAGAAAACCTCTGCAGACCTGCCACATGGTCACAAGTGACTCTCGTTGCAAGGATTCCCCTCATTGTCCTGACCTTGACTTCCCTGGGATCTCTTCTGGATCGAAGGGCCCAAGGCAGCTGTTCAGGAAGTCCTGTGTGGCTTGGGGTTGCTGATGACGTACAGATTTGGTCACCTGGACTCCTGTCCCTTCCTTGTCTTTTGCTTTGGGGGTTTCTCCCCATTTGCATTTCTTTCTGGGGAGTAACAGGTATGAAACATCTTGCCTCTTCTGCACAGTTGTCTTATTTTAATCAGTTGTCCACATCACATGCTATTGCTGCACATGGAAATGCGGCGTTCACAGTAGCTGTTCATGTAAGGAAAGGCATGCGCCTGCGCTCGTTGGTTTTCGCAGTTATTATTCTCTATTAACATTCAACACTAAAGTCAGCTTCAGTTACTTTTCTTTTGCTATCGTTAAAAACACAAATGCTTGGTTGGTCACATCTAAAGACAGCGACCGTAGGGAGAAAAAACTTGAGACAGTAAAAAAAGTAACTGGACCCGGTGCGGAGCCTGGCTCACATCCCCAGTCCTTCTTATTTTTTTTTTTTTAAAGAGAGAGGGATAGTGAGAGAGAGAGAGAGAGAGAGAGAGAAAGAATCAATTTCATTTAGTTTTTCATGTGGCTTTCATTGCTCTAACACCTTGTTGTGTACGTGGTGCTGGGGTTTGAACTCGGGTCCTTGTGCATGGCAGGCAAGCACCGTAACCGCTGAGCTACCACTCCAGCCCAGTCCTTCTTATTTTTTGAGAAATAGTCTAAGTTGCATAGGGCCTAAGTTGCTGAGGTCGGCCTCGAAATTCCAACCCTCCTGCTTCTGCCTCCTAAATCACTGGGATTATAGGTGTGCTCCACCATGGCCGACTGTACTTGTATTGATTTGACAACCACAGTTTTTTCGATGTTTGCTAAAATTGTGCCAAGACATATATTTGTGAGCATAAAAATGTATTACATTGGGTTTCTGCCTAAGCCTGCATTTACGTTTGCAAACCACCTGGCCTAAGGAGCTCTGTTACAGACGACACTGAAGTGCCAACAAACAGGGTTTATCAGAATTAGTGTGTTCAATAGGTTAACTTTTTTTTTTTTTTTAAGAGAGAGGGACAGTGAAAGAGAGTGAGAGAAAGAGAATCAATTTTATTGAGTTTTTCATGTGGCTTTTGCTGTTCTGATACTCCATTATGTACATGGTACTGGGGTTCGAACCCGCATCTTCCCAGGTGCCAGGCCACCGCTTCAGCCCACAACAGGTTAACTTAGGATATGTATGTTTGCTCAATTTGTTTGGCAGATTGAGAAAATATAATATTAAAAATTATCAAAGTAATTTTAACAAAATTACCTAAATAAAATTACAATATAATTTAAAGTCCCCAAACAAAACTTACACGTTTGGGGGCTAGAGTGGTGGCTCAGTGGTTTTGGTGCTTGCCTGGCATGCACGAGGACCTGGGTTCAAACCCCAACACCACGTACACAATGAAGTGTCAGAGCAACAAATACCACATGAAAAAATAAATGAAGTTGATTCTCTGTCACTGTCCCTCTATCTAAAAAAAAACAAAAACAAAAAAAAAACTTATATGTTGAGGAGAGAGGATCGGCAATAGTTGGAATACAGACCTATATGGGACTTCTAGGCAGCACAAGAGCTCCTGGGAAGAGGGTGTGGACCCAGCCAAGCACCCATAGTCCCCAGGCTGCAGGTGTGGGTCTGCTCTGCTTATAAAGTGCCCACATCCCCTAACCGCTCCCCAAAATACCAGCGATAAATTCAAAGGGCCCCTTAGGGATTCCACTCTGTACTCATCTGTGGGTCCTAAGGACCACTGTGCAGTCACACAGATCAGCTGACTTCTAAATTTCTCTGATGAGTTATAACCCTCCTTCCAGAAAGAGGGAAAGAACTGGAACTGGGGAGACATCTGGCGACTGAGGTTTATTTTTTAATTTAATTCTTTTTTAATAAAGAGAGGGAAGGGCTGGTGTGGTTCTCAGCAATTACAGCACTTGCCTGGCATGCGCAAGGACACAGGTTTGAACCCCACACCACGTACACAACCAAGTGTCAGAGCAAGGAAAGTCACATGAAAATCTAAATATAGTTGATTCACTTTTTTTTTTTTTAAGACAGAAACAACTTTATTTAGTTTTTCACATGGCCTTAGTTGCTCCAACACTCAGTTGTGTACGTGGTGCTGGGGTTTGAACCCGGGTCCTCGTGCTTGCCAGGCAAGCGCCGAAACCACTGAGCCACCGCTCCAGCCCCTGATTCACTCTTTCTCATTGTCCCTGTCTCTCTTAGAGAGAGAGAGAGAGAGAGACTGAGAGGAAGAAAGAGAAAGAATTTTATTTATTTTTCCATCTGGCCTTTGCTTTTCTGACACTTAGTTGTGTACTGGTGCTGGGGTTTGAACCCAGATCCTTGCACATGCCAGGAAAGTGCTGAGCTACTGCTCCAGCCCCAGCTGAGGTTATTTTAAATGATATATATGAGAAAATGTTGACAACCTTAGTAAAACTGCATGGAACATGAACTCTACCCAAGAAAAACAGGAAGGAGGCAGGCCACGAGCGCAAAACCAGGTACCTCTTACTGTGGGACTGTGGGCATTCATCTTTTTTTCCTTTATTGTTCAGATATTCAAAATTACTTTCATAACCAGAAGAAAAACGCATGGTTTTTTTTTCCTCTAAAATCTGGCTATGGGCCTGATCCTGGAAACAGGAACTGTCCTTTGAGGGCCACTCCCACTGCAGGCCTAGTTTCTTTTCTAGGAAAACCAGGATATAGAGCTTGGGAGCAAATGGAATAGCGGAAGCCAGAGTGCGACCGGGTTTGGGGGTTGCACACACCTTATATAAACGCGTCACCCTTGCTTCTGTTCGGGTCAGACATAACGTCGGTGGGAGGAGGAGGCAAAATTCACACCTCCCTCGTCCTCCCAGCAGAAAGCTGAGTGTCACTACTGGGGAGGGCTGGAAGGGACCCAAGACCTGCACGCACTGGTCACCTACACTCCCCCGAACGCAACTCACACTCGCTACACAGGCAGCTGCAACCCTGTCCCGACGGCGCCCTCACTCTCCCCCGCCTCCGCGTCGCTCGCCACGGAAGGCGCCCGCCCCGCACCTGGCGCAGCTGGGCCTCGGCGGCGCCGCCCTCCAGTCGCCGCAGCTGCTCCCGGAAGCGCGCCACCTGCTCCAGCAGCGCGTCCACGAGCGACGGCGCCGCGTGCCCCTCGAGCGCGGCCAGGCGGGCGCGCAGGCGTGCGATGAGGGCGTCCCGGGCGGCCAGCTGGTCCTGCAGTCGCCGCAGCTGCTGGCCCGCCTCCAGGTACAGGCCGCCGAGTGCCGCGGCCGCGAGCGGGGATCCTCCCCGTCCGCCCGGCCCCGCGTCCCGGGACATGACTGCCGGCCTGCAGCGGACCGCGGCCGCCGGACTTCCGCGCCCCACGGGCCTTCCCGGAACGCCCCTCCCCGCCAGCGGCCCGCCCACTCCTGCGGCCACGCCTGCGTCAGGACCACTCCCACGCGTCAGTCACGCCCGGGCCACACCCACGCGCCTGCCTGCCTCCGCCCAGAGGCCACGCCCATATGCCAGTCACGCCTGCGCCCCAGAGGCCACGCTCACGCCCGCCCAGTCCCTGTGCTCCGCGGAGCGCCGCGGCTGCTCGGCCATGGCGGCGCTTTCGTCACAGCGGCTGGGAGTCGCGGAATGCAGTAGCCTGAGTGCTACTGCTCTTCGCCGAGGAGAAGGAGGAGGCAGACGACCTCGGGGTGCTGGACCTGAGTGCGGCAGGCCAGTCCACCAGTAGAGCTCCCGCACTAAGCACATGGCTTTCCGTCGGTCACCTGGGGACACTGATCCCAGAGAGTCCCCCAGCCCATTCAGGGTGTCTGTGGAACCCAGAGCGGGGCTCCTGAGGACTCAAGTATGGGGGCAGCCTTAGTGCACGAAGCTGCCCTTGCGGGCAGAAGGCTGCGAGGAGCTGGCCCTCGTCCTCCGTGCCTTTTCCTCAGCTTCCCAAACAAATGCCAGGTTTTCCCATCGCTGCTTCGGCCCTACAGTGGTTCCCACGCACGCATGGGGTCTTTCCAAGGTCCCCGGCTCAGGGCTCCGTGCCCTGTGTGTCCTGTCCTCCACGGAGTTCCCTGCGCTCATCACCGACTTCCCTGTGTAAGCCACAGCCTGGGCTGAGCCTGGGCAAAGGCACATGCCGGTCAGTAGGGCTCCGGACCCTGCAGAGTCCGATACCCTTCCAAGAGCAGAAAGGGGTTCCCAGGTGGCCAGGTGCATCAGGTGGAAGTGCCTGGGCCACTGCCTCGACTCTGGGGATCTGCTGTGGAAACTGGGCCTCCGGAATCCTCATTTCCCTTCCTCTGGCCCTAACTTCAGGTCTCTCTAGGGCTTACACCGTTGCCTGTCACGGACACCCTGGTGCCCATCTGGACACAGGGACCTCAGCTCCTGCCCTGTTGGCCTCATTAACCAGCTGCGCCCACAAGCAGCCTGTGTAGGGGCTGGGGGCCTCCTTGGGGGCCAGACCCACCCAGTGAATAGCAGCCAGGAAGATTAGCCACTGAGCTGGCTTAGCCAGCAACACTACTCCACCCAGCACACACAGACACACAAACCTGCTGTCACCTGTTCACCCACAGAGCCAAGGTAACAGCACCTGATCTCCACCCTTACTGGTGCGAGACACTTTGAGTGTCCACAAGGGGGCGTTGTGACCCCACAGACTTGGGGACCAGAACCTCAGGCAGGACCTTGGGCGTGAGCCCCCCACCACCCTCACCAGGCCTCTAAGCATACAGGACCTATCCCTGGGTGCCTAAGCCCCCAGTCACTGTGCACCCCAATGCCTGGCTACTCCAAGACAGTATGCTGCTGCTGAGTCCTGGCACTCTTCAGTCCCTCTGCAGTCTTGTTGCCCTGGGTGGTGGAAACCCGGGCTGCTCCCCTGTGGGCCCTTGAGCATTAGGGCAAGGTTTAATCCAGTCCTCTGGTTGCAAAGTGCGGCTCGGTCCAGGAGCCTCCAAGGCCCGGCTCTGCCAGGAAGCCCGCTTCCCTCACACACACCTCCCGCCGCTGCCCTCTAGATGGGAGGGGGAGGGGCAGTGCTCATGGTCCGTGCCCATAGTGGGGTCTTTAGTAGGACTGGTCTCTGGGTGAGGATCCTTGTCCTCAATTGTAGCTCCTTTCCCGTCCAGACCCCACTCTGACTTTCCTCTGCTCTCTGCCCTCCCTGCAGGGAAGGAGTTGACGTGACAAAGGGCATGTGCCATACTTAGGCCACACTTAGGGGCCAGGACCTGACGTACCTGGACAAACAGCCCTGCTCAGGCCTTGTCCCCAGCTCTGACCTCAGAGGGCAGTTCTGGCAGCCCAGGGGAGGTATAGAAGCATAGACAGGGCTGGCTGGCAGGCTGGGGCACACTCCTGGGAGAGGCTCAGGTCCAGGATAGGGGCCAGCTCTCCAGCCATGTCCGGGTTCATATGAAGATGTGAAGAGCTCAGGGAAGCCCTCCAGGGCCCATCCAGAGGGGCCTTCAGGGTGCGGTAGTCCAACCAGGGATGGAGCGTGTTCAGTCCGTGGTGTCTGTCTCATGCCAGCTCTGGAGAATTCTGACATAGGATGCCTTTCCTCACCCTGCCACCCGCGGGGTTGTGTCTGATGCTTCCTGTCCTGCTGTGCAGAGAGAGAGAAAGAGAATCAGTTTTATTCAGTCTTTCACATGGCTTTTGCCACTCAGAGACTTCGCTGCGTATGCGGTGCTAGGGTTTGAACTCGCATACTTGCGCATGCCAGGCAAGCGCCGGCCACTGCTCCAACCCTTTATTTACTTTTTTAAATTAACTTCTTATGTGTGTGCTGGGGGAGGGGGTACTGGGGATGGAAGCCAGGCCCTTGCGCATGCTAAGAAGCCCTCTACCCCTGCCCCCTGCCCCTGTGCTATTCCATCCCCCAATTCTGTGATTTCTTTTACTTCCTGCATGCTGGCCTTGGAGTGTCCCAGCCAGATCGCGGCAGAGGCCTTGTGGAGTCCTCCCAGCTGGGCAGAGCTGCACTAAGCAGAGGAGGAAAGATGAATTCCTGCCCCAGCTGTGCTGGCCCAGCTAGGTCTCCCTGCACGTGCACAAGCAGTTGTGGAGAAGTCACCCCTCCTGGCAGGCCCAGAGGGTGGGAGTGCTGGGGCAGGGACTTCACAGGAGCAATGAGCAGTCTGGTAGGAGGCCAAGGAACCGGATATGCAGATTTCTGGGGAAGAGTTCCAGGCAGAGAAGCAGCCTTGGAGAGGCACAGAGGCTGGAGAGGCTGCCAGTGCAGAAAAGGCCTCCCACCTAGCCTCCCAAGTAGCCAGGGCTGCAGGAGCACAGCACTCCATCCCACTCAGAAAAGATTGTTAATGTCTTTGTGTGTGTGTGTGTGTGTGGTGCTGGGATTGAACCCAGGGGCACTCTGAGCTATGTCCCCAGTCCTTCTTTTATTTTTTAATTTTAAGATAGGGTTTTCCTGCAAGGTACAGTCTAATCCCAGTGACTCTGGAAGCTAAGGAAGGAAGATCACAAGTTCAAAGCCAGCCTCAGCAACTTAGCGAGAACTGCCTCAAAATGAAAATAAGTAATAAGGACTGGGGATGTAACTCAGTGGTTAAACACTCCTAGGTTCAATTTCTGGTACCTAGGGCTGGAGCAGTGGCTCAGGGGTCACACCGCTTGCCTGGCATGCGCGAGTATGGAGTTCAAACCCCAGCACCATGTACACAACAAAGTCACAGAGCAACAAAGGCCACATGAAAAGCTAAATAAAATTGATTCTCTCTCTCTCTCTCTCTCTCTCTTTAAAAAAAAAAAGGTTAAGAGGCTGGAGCGGTGGCTCAGCAGTTATGGCGCTTGCCTTGCATGTGGGAGGACCCGGGTTCAAACCCCAGCACCACGTACACAATGAAGTGTCTGAGCAACGAAAGTCCATGAAAAATTAAATAAAAAAAATTGATTCTTTCTTTCTCTCTCTCTCACTGTCCCTCTCTCTTTTAAAAAAAAGGTTAAATAGAAAAAAGCAATTTCTGGTACCTCAATATATAAATAAAATAAAATAAAAATAAAAAGGATTGCAGATATAGCTCAGTGGTTAAGCACCCCTGGGTTAAATCTCCAGTACTGGGGAAAAAAAGAGAAAAGAAAAAGAGTGTTACTAAGTTGCTCAGGTTTGCCTCAAAATTGTGATCCTGCTGACTCAGGCTGCTGAGTAGCTGAAGTTGCAGAAGTCCACCATTGCACTGGTGATTATTAATATGCTTAAAAAGGAAACAGAAAATTTTGTACATTTTCATGAAAAAAGAACTGGGTGCTGTCTGGAGCAGTGGGTCAGCAGTTGGAGCAATTGCCTGGCATGCACGAGGATGCCAAGTTCAAAGCCCAGCACCACGCATACAAGTTAAGTGTTGGAGAAACAAAAACCAGATGGAAAAATAAATAAAATTCATTCTCTCCTTCTCTTTCACTCTCTTCCTTTCTCAAAAAAAAAAAAAAAAAACTGGGTACTGTAAAGAAGGAATATTTAGAAAATATGAAGAACTCTTGAAAATTAAAAATACAATCATAGAAATTGAAAATTTAGCACAAGATTTGGAAAAAAGGATCGAAGAAAGAAAGTGGAGCAACACAGTTGAAGAAAACATTGAAAGTGCAAGAAAGGGCCTGGCACTGTGCCACACGCCTGCAATCCCTGGCACTGGGCAGGCTGAGGCAAGAGGTCGGCAAAATTGAAGTCTCAAAATAAAAAATAAGCCCCTGTGTTCAATCCCCAGCACCAAAGGAAAAAAAAAAGAAAGAAAGAAAAAAGAAAATTAAGAGAGAGAGAGAGAGAGAGAAAGGCACATGAAGTATTAGAGGACCAGTAAGGTAACATCTACATAAAAGTCTAGGAGGGGAGCATAGGAGGGGAAGAAAATCATCCAAGAAATGAGCTCAGAACATTTCCCAGAAACTAAAGCCAGGTTTCCAGGTTGAAAGGACTCAGCGAATGCTCAGAACCAAGAAAGCTAACCGTCGCTCTCTTAAGGCGCACCGGAAGGAACATTCAAGCCAGGGACCCCAAAGCATCCAGACAGCACAGGTAACGTACAAAGGACCCCCATGAGAATGGCATCAGAATTCTCAACAGCAGCACTGCAAAGTCAAAGACAAGGAATCTACAGTATAGACACTGTGAGGTCACCTGCTTCCTAACCCTTAGGTTAACCTGAGTTGGGGAGAAGGGCACTTTTAGGAAAAGGGGGCCCTGGAAAAAAGGCAGTCCCCTCCCGCTTTCCCAGGCAGCAGGGGGTCAGACAGAAGCAAGGACAGACGGAGAAGGGAGGTCCCAGAGCTGTGCCCAAGCTTAGAAAGCAGAGTCCACTCTGAGATGACAGATTACCTGATGTCCTGGAATATGTCAGGAGAGCCAAACACTTGGCAGAATTTGGAGCTGAATTAGTAATAAAAAAGCAAAACATAAATAAGCAGAAAGATCACAGTTATTAATTCCAGGGGAAATAAGAAGTTGAAAAGTTACAATGTATAGAATTAAAGTGTCACCATATGGAACTGTGACTGTTGAGCCAACGGAGGTTGGGAGGCAGCGAAAAGTGTGTCCTCCCCAGGTCAGTACAGATGCCAGAAGATGGGCTGCAAGTTCAAAGCGGCTGCCCCTGGTGATTGGACACCAGGCAGTGGCTGCTGCATTTCTATTTCGGGAGACTTGTAGAACTATGGAACTCTCACACAGGACGTGAACCTGTGACCCTGACGAAACGTAGAAACTGGGTGAAAGGCACACAAGATCAGGCACAGCCTTGATAAATCCGTGGACGCAAATGACGTGTGACAACTGTGTGGGGCATTGGGATGGAACCCAGGTCCTCCCCCACTGCCACACCCCCAGCCTCTATATTTCTCACATTCCTGAGTTGCCACATCTGTGCCTCTTACACTACAGTTGCCCACCTGAATTTGTCCCTGCACCTCGAAAGCCCGCCCTATTCTGCATCATGTGGCCATCTGTGTTTTCTTCCAGCACGTTTTCAAGTTCATTTCTTCTTGCAGGCCAAGCCTTTGCCCTGGCTGAGATTGAGTTGAGTGGGAGAGGGGCTCTTTCCCCCAGTGGTTAGCCAGGCGCCCCAACTTTACTTAATGAGTTGAGATAAGCTGTCTACACTGGTCCAGAACAAAAGAAACCAAAGCAGCCCCTCTTCTGCCAGGGTCCGCCAGAGCCACACTCGCGCTCTGCCGCCAGTCTTCCTGGGAGTTGGGACCCCAACTCCCCACGTGAGCCTCTCCTTCCAAAGCCCCCGTTTTCTCAGCTGAAGCTGGGCTCGCTCCCCTTTGTGATGGCCTGGGGGAGGTGGGCCACGGGGTGCTCGGGGAGTTGTGTGTGGGTGTGTGCTGAGCACACATGGGCCGTGGGGCGCAGCACTGCCCTGGGCCTCACGGGACAACCTGTGCAGCCCCACTCCAGCTTCCTCTCAGCTTCCTTGAGGTGAAGAAGCCTCAGTCCCCATCAGGCCAATGCCAGGGCAGGGCCGCGAGTCCTCTCCCCTCCTGCCTGCTCTTTCCCAGTGGAACCACTGCCACGGCGGAGCCGGAGCCGGGAGGGGACACAGGAGTTCAGGGGTGGGGAAGGGGCCCAGTGGCACCAAGGACTCCATGTGATTGGTTTCGGGGGGAACACGTGGGCATGGAGGGCACAGTCCCTACCCAGGGTGGACAGGTGGATGGGGAAGTCAGCGGTGGTCCTCTAGTGGACAGGGCTGTGCAAGTCACTGCCCACCAGCAACTGTGGAGGTCCAAGGAGGAGCAGGGTGGGGTGACTCCCTCCGCACTCCTGCTGGGCAGCCTGGTCCTGTCAGTGGCCTGGAGGCCTCGTGCTGCTCCCAGGAGCACAGGGGCTCACCTGCTCCCCGTTCCTCCCCTCTGGTCTTGGAGGGCTGTGTCACCCACTGTCCACCTGCGGTGAGCACGCTGTCATGAACTGTGTCTTCCTGCAGTGTCACACTAAGCAGCAGTGACTCCATGGGCCACACCACCTTTATCAGGGCAGCTCGTTGGACACTGGGGGGTCACCTGGTGGTCCCAGGCTGGGCAGTCATGGGTTCTGCTTCCCGTCATGCTCAGCTGCACACAGCAACAGAAAGGCTGAGCAAGGTCAGGGCTGAGCAGGGCCAGGGCTGTGCTGAGCAAAGGCAGAGGGCAGATGAGGACCTGGTCAGGGTGCAGAATTGCCCAAGCACAAGACTTACTCTAGGCCAAGGTCTGTGTGACCTTGAGGGCATCAGCTGGAGATGGCAGCTTGGAGGGGGACTTCTGTGATCATCAGGGCAGGACCCGTGCTCTGCTGAAGCGAGGACAGGGACCCAGAGGTCATCACTGTGGGCATTTTCCTGGGTAAGGCTCTTGGAAAGTGAGCAGATGATGGGGTCATGGTGCACCATGTCCTGTCTTGGGTTCTCCTCCTTTTATGGGCCTCGAGTGAGGGTTCGCACCATCTGGAGGTCTGGTGTCACCCACGAGCTCGTGGGCCTGGTTCTGACAGGGGCTTGAAAAGTTCTTGGTGCTCATTCTGTTTCTTTTTCAAAATGAGAGAGGGACAGTGAGAGAGAGAGAGAGAGAGAATCAATTTTATTTAGTTTTTCATGTGGCCTTCATTGCTCTGACACTCCGTTGTTTATGTGGTGCTGGGGTTGGAACCCATGACCTCACACATGCCAGGCAAGCACTATAATCACTGAGCCACTGCTCCAGCCCCCATTCTTTATTTTTCTTTAAGAGAGAGAGTCAATCTTTATTTTCATTTGGTCTTTGTTTTTCCTTTGTTTATTTGGTATGTGGTGCTGGGGTTCGAACCTGGGTCCTCATGCATGCCAGGCAAGCGCTCTACCATGGAGCCACGACTCCAGCCTCACATTGTCTGTTCTTATGAGCATGGTTAACATATTCACCAGTTGTGCCTCATGGTGTTGCCAGGCTGATGGTGCGAGGCATGGAGCCAAGCTCCTTGGCATTGAACTCAAATGGGGCAGCAGCCTGAAAGCTGCTGTTCTACACAGCAGTGACTCAGCTGCTCTGCACACCACCTTTCACCCTGTTCCAGGGTGCAGTGCTGGCTGGGTGGGGGGGCAGGGCGATGGGTGCCCTGGAGAGGATGAAGACCACAGCTTCCCTACCCAGGCTCCATGGGCTCTCGTGGACGGAGCGCGTGGGTGAGGGAGCGGGGCAGAGGCCTGCTGTGTACACACCCTCCACCCGCAGCGGAAGTGGACCCAGAATAGAACAGGCTGCTTTCAAGTTCCAAATCAGACTGCGAGGGCTGAGAACAGGCGTGTTTGGATGTAAAAATAGAACAAGGAGTGTGCGTGGGCCCACGCCCACAGGTGTGTTTTTAAATAACACTTCCTAGTGGGCCTCCTCACGCTGCCATCTTACGCAGAAAATGACCCAAACACCTCTCAGAGGATGAGGCCAGCAGCTGACCCAGGGCCACACGGGAAGGGACAGGGACGTGGCGGCCCTGGCTGGCAGAGCTGCAGGAACTCAGGCAGACTTTCTTCCAGGTGTGCTGTTGCTGGAAGGACCACCGAGGCCACCTGAGGAACTGTAGGCAACAGGAGCTCATGGCTGGACCCAATGAGCATAGTCCCTAGGTAGGGCTCTGTGATCTACAACAGAGGCTTGGGGAGGATGTCAGTGGGCACTGGGAAACGCCTCTGCTGTCCGGGGAGGCCGCCTTGGGCAGTGAGGATGAGCTGGCTGTCCTAAGATGTGGAGTCTCACCTGCTGTGTGCCTGAGGCCTGAGCAGGACTCCTGCCATCCCCATCCCTAGCCTGGCATGCAGGTTTCCCATGAGCCACTCTCTAGCCTTGTCCCAACCAGAGAAAGACCAGTACCAGAGGCCACAGCAGGCAGATCCAGGACTCAAGGAAGGCCTGGGCCCAGAGGGACAGTTCCTGCCCCTGCAGCCCTCCCTGCTGGGCATGCTGTTCACCCAATCTCCTGGCAAAGGGCCAGCCCTGGGCCCCGTCAGGGACCACCCTCCTTCGGGCCTTCTCTTCCCAGAGCGCCTCCACCATGTGGGCTTGGCCTCCCTCATCCCTCCAGCTGTGCTGCAGGCCAGGGCGGCCCAGCCTGGCTCCCACCATCCTCCCCTCAGAGCAGGAACTTTGGCCTTGGTGCTTCCCGGGAACAGCCCTGCCAAGGTGAGCCCAACCTGGGGAACACTCCTCCCAGTGGCGGTGAGTGACTGGGCAGGGTTAGTGTTTCTAGCGCCCTCTGCGCATGGGAACCAGTGGGACCAAAAACCCAGCCCTTCTTTTTCTTTTTCTTTCTTTTTTTTTTTTTTTTAAAGAGAGGCAGAGAGAGAGAGAGAGAGAGAGAGAAGGAGAGAGAGAGGGAGAGAGAGAATCAACTTCATTTTGTTTTTTCCTGTGACCTTTGATGCTCTGACGCCACATTCTGTACGTGGAGCTGGGGTTCAAACCTGCATGCTCACACATGCCAGGCAAGCACTGCAACCACTGAGCCACCGCTCCAGCCCCAAACCTGGCCTTTCTTTGAGCTGCCCAGCAATGGTTTGTCTATTCAGCCACCAAACATTTATTGAGCATCTACTATGTTCCAAGAAGATGTTGAACCCTGACAATGCCACAGTGACCTGGGCAAACATGGCCCTGCCCTTGGGAGATGACATTCTAAAGAAGATCTGACTATAGCAAATAAAAATACACAGGGGTTCAGAGGCAGACAGGGAGGAGGAGGGAACATGAGGGTAGACAGTGGTTTTTGTTGTTGTTGATGATGATTTTTGTTTTTTTAAAGAGAGAGGGAAAGTGTGTGAGAGAGAAAGACAGAATCAACTTTTTATTTTTTCATCTGGCCTTTGTTTCTCCTACACTTGGTTGTGTATGTGGTGCTGGGGTTTGAACCCGGGTCCTCATTCATGCCAGGCAAACGCTACAACCGCTGAGCCACCACTCTAGCCCATTTTTTTTTTAAGAGAAAAAGAGAGAATCAATTATATTTAGTTTTCATATGGCTTTCATTGCTCTGACACTTAGTTGTATACATGGTGCTAGGGTTTGAACATGGGTCCTCATGCATGTGCTATAATTTTAAGCCACCGCTCCAGCTGCTTGTTTCTCATTTTATTTATTTCTTTTGAGAAAGCCAGTGAGAGACAATCAACTTTATTAGTTTTTCATATGACTTTCATTGCTCTGACATTTCGTTGTGTATGTGGGGTGCTGGGATTCAAACCCGCATCCTTGTGCATGCCAGGAAAGCGCTGTAACTGCTGAGCCACTGCTCCTGTGCATGCCAGGAAAGCGCTGTAACTGCTGAGCCACTGCTCCAGCCCCTTGTTTCTCATTTTAAAACCATCTACCCCTTAGGACTTGAGAGGTGGCTCAGCATCCCTGCGTTCAATCCCCAGTATTCTACATAAATGAAGAAAGAATTTCCTAATGTAGTGAGTGAAGCACAGAGCAGACAGAGGGAGGTCAGTGGGAGCCCATGCATGAATCTGGGGGCGGAGTCCTCTGGGAGGAGGTGCAAGGCCTGGAGGTGTGGTGGAGGAAGAGCAGGAAGGGCAGTGTTGCTGTGCAGAGTGGGAGGAGGGGAGAGGGGCTCGGAGGAAAGCATGTGCCAGGAGAGCCTCCTGCCACCAAAGGGCAGCAAGGCTTTGCCCTGGCAGAAGTGACTTGACCACAACATTGTGACCAGATCTCTCCTGGTGGGAATGGAGGAGGGGAGAGCAGATGAGAGAAGGCGGGGCAGGAGATACAAAAGGGTGGATCGCAGATCCCACGTGTGCTCTGCACATGGAGGGAGCCACAGCACATCCCATGGCAGCACAGGGTGACAGGAGAACACAGGCAGAGGGCTCGGAAAATACTGGTGGAGGAAAGTGAGGGACTCTGGTGGTCAGCACAGACTTTGGGCGTGGTCAGGGCCCATTCAGGAGTTCCTAGAGCCGGGTCTGTGAGGCCAATGACCCTAAACTGACCACCAGCCTTGCTTCCCAGACTGCAGCTGCCCCTGGATTTGGCACAGCCCCACCAATGAGCCTCTGCCAGGGATGGGCACACAGGGGCACCAGCTCCCCATGCACCTCAACCCGTGTGCCATTACCACAGGGTGCTAGTAGAGGTGGCTCCCTCTCTGCAGCCTGGGGCCCTGGCCTCCCTCTGCTCACCCTTCTGGACCTATCCTGCAGCCCTCCACAGGGGTAAGGCCCTTCTCACCCACACCTGTCTGCCGGATCCAGTGCAAATTGCTCACAAGACAGCTGTGGGCAGTCCTGAGGTCCCCGTAAGGGTTCCCTCCCCCAGGGCTCGGCGTTGGGCTGGTGCAGGAGGGAAGGGTGGTGTGGGGTGCAACCTCCAAGGCCCAGCCAGGGCCTCCAAGGCAGGGGCACACCCATGCCTTCACTCCTGTGTCCATCTGTCCCTCCCATGAGCCCCAGGATGGGGATTTCCCTGCAGCTTCCGAGGTTCCCAGGGCCTGGCAGGTGGCAAGGCCCTTGGCTGAACTGGATACTCGGGCAGCCCGGGGCCAGGTGCACAGTGACATGGTCTGTTCTCAGTCCTGCTACAATCCCT
Organism: Aplodontia rufa; assembly: GCA_004027875.1. Taxonomy (NCBI): domain Eukaryota; kingdom Metazoa; phylum Chordata; class Mammalia; order Rodentia; family Aplodontiidae; genus Aplodontia; species Aplodontia rufa. The sequence goes on from PVKS010000960.1 coordinate 74,604, forward strand.
CTGCCTGAGGATGTCTCCCCAGAGTCCTCAGGTGTCTTGGCCTGGATGACTCCCATGCAGTCCCTCACCTGAGGCCACAGCCAGTCCCTGATGCCCCCTCTCCCTGCCTGGTCTGGAGCAGCCAGACCCCGTGGTTGATCCCCTGCCCCCTTGGGGTCCCTCATGCCCAGCACAGCACAGCAGGGCAGAACTTGGCCTCCCACCTGGGCAGGGCCCAGCCCCTGGCCCTGCCCCCAGCTCCATGACCATCAGCTATATCCTATCCTGTTCTTCCCCTGGTCACAGCTTCCTGGCTCTGGGACCTAGGATCCAGTCCCTAGTCCTCAGTCCCTCCCCACACTCCAAGCAGTGTATCTCTTCAGTAGAAGGCTCCACTCTCCTACCAGTTCTGCAAGGCTCTCAACTCACAAGAAGGCCACCGCTCTGTCACTTGCCTAGTCCTGAGGGCTCCCTGAAGAAGCCATTTCCTGCTAGGAAACCCCTTCCACCCAGGCCCCTGCCCCTTAAACAGGATTATCAGTGTCTACAGATGGATTTGTGCCCTACCTCCACCCCACCTGGGCAGCAGTAGGGGAGAGGCCTTGGTGCTTCCCACCTTGGTCCCAGGAGCTGTCTCGCTGCAAGCGAGAAAAGTTCCCTGGAGGCTGTCTGGAGAGGAGGCCAAGGCTCCAGTTCTTGGTGAGCCCTTCGCGGCCAGAAGAGGGTGACTCGGTGCCGCGTTCTGCGTCTGGACCTGAGTCTGTCCCACTAGGTATGGATGCTGTCTCCCCCAGGGTCAGGATCACGGGTTGAGAGGTGGTCACGGTGGCTGCAACCGGGCCACCAGTTCAAAAGGTGCGGGGACGTCACACTCAGGAGGATGGCACTATGCCCTCAAGGTCTCTCATCTGTTGGGCGAGCACCTACTGTGTCGGGCGCAAACCGAGTGTCTTCTCCAGGGCAGGGGCGGGATGTGGAGGAGCCCCTCTCAAGCCCGGTGCCATCCTCAGCTAGAATTGCTAGCTCCACCCGGCGAGGGCAGGGCCGGGACCAGGGGGCGGGGCCGTAGGGTAAGGGTGGGATCTGCGCTGTTGGAGGCGGGGTCTGGCGGGGCGCCAGGGAGACGGCCCGGGTGGTGGCGGTGGTGGTGGGATCTGGGGGCGTGGCCGGGCACTCTGGAGGCGGGGCCTGGAGCGCCGGGGAGGCCTCTGTGCCCTTGGGAGCGGGGCCTGACGGGCCGGGGCGGAGCTCCCGGGGAGGTGGACCGGGCGGTCCGAGGGCGGGGCCTGGCGGGCGGGGCGGAGCAGCCGAGGCGGGCGGGCGGAGCGCCTGGCAGTCGGCGGAGCAGGCAGCCGATACCGAGACGCGGTCCGGCGGGCCGGGAGCAGAGCTCGGCGGGTAAGGCACTGCGCGCGTTTCGCCGGCGGGTCAGGGAGGCGCGGGTGCGATCGCGTCCCCACGGCTGGTCGGGTCCCGGGGCCGGTGTCCTGCCGGGTCTGGGACGGCGCGGTCAGCTCGGCGCGCAGGCTGACCTGGGCACCGCCTAGGAAGCGTAGGGCTGGTTTCCGTCCCGTTGCGTCTTCCCCGCGCTCCTCCCGCCTCTGGCACTGCCACTGGGTCGCTGTCACACGACCCGCCGGCGGGGGCCTCGGCGGGCTCTCGGGGAGTCCGCTCCTGTCCCTTTCTGTCATCCAGACTTGACTCCTGCGAAACTGGCAGAAAGGCCACCCATTGGTGCGAGTCACACTGACGTGTGAGAGGCCGAGAGCCCTGTGGGTCTGGGAGCTTGCAGCTTTTGGGGGGCGTCTGAGTCTCAGAGATGGCAGAGTGGATGGGAGAGCTGGTGGGTGGGGACGTGGTCTCGGGTTCCTCTGCTCTGGGCCTTGGCTCCCTCCATGCTGCTTCTTCTGCCACCTTGCCTAACCCTAGAGTCTGGTGACCACTCTCCAGGCCTCAGTTTGCCCAGCTGTTGATACCAGTGACAGCTGCGCCTCCTAGTTGAATGACCATGATGAGCACCCCTAAGTGACCAGTGAGTGCTCCAGGTGGGACACTGGGGTTGCCTCTTGGATGCAGGCCTGTAGTCTTGCAGGTGGAGCTTTAGCCAGGACCCAGGCTGAAGGGGCTCAGGAAATGTCCCTGCTGTGATGATGTAAAATCTTTTCACAACAGCATGAGGACAGAACCCAGGGTCGGTGTCCTGGCCTGGGAACAGGTTTCTTGGTTCAGGTCAGCCTGGCATGACTGCAGGTGACCTGGGCAAGCCCTGACCTGTCTAGCTCAGGACCTGAAGGGCCATAGAAAGAGCTGGGCTCCACTACCTCCCCTATGCTTTACCCAGACACTCTGGCAGGGGCCCCAGTGGAAGCCCAGCCTCAGGGCCACATCCATTTTCTCCACAGCTGGCAGGACCAGGGCCTGGGGTGGGCTACAAAGGGGTGAGGACTCCGCCCCACCTGGCTCCCTGTTACCTGGCTTTTTGCCCCATGTTGGGGCACATCCTAGCAGAGGGACAGACCAGGTGAGTAGTCCAGTCCAGAACAGGTGGCAGGAGCATATGGTACAGGGGTGATGATGGGGAACCAGGCCTTTTGGAGGAGCCCCCTGGCCTAGAGGGCAGGGAGGAGCTCACCAAGGAGACTGGCATGAGAGAGACAGAGGGACGGAGCGTGAGCTCTGGGTCTGCTGCGGCCCTTCCTGTTCACATGGACAGAGGAAGTAGGATGCTGAGTCAGACCTAACCCGCACCCCACTTGGATGCACGCAACCTGTGAGCCTGCACATGGGAGGCCCAAGGGGTCAGGAGAGACGAAATGGCCAGCCTTGGCCACAGACTCAGGCTGGAGCTCTGGGTTGGAGTCCAGCAGCTGCTGTTTACCAACTGTGTCACCTTAACTGAGAGGGCCCACCCTGCACCCCCACTGCCTCATCTGCACAGAGGGGGACGAGCCACCACTGTCCACCTCAGGAATTTGTGCACGTCAAGGACTGCTGGTGGCATGTGGTTGGTAGGCAGGGACTGTGAGCCACTGGGGATGTGTGTCCTCAGGACTGCTGTATGTCCCAGCCAGACAGGGCCAGCTAGTCCATCTCAGCCTGGGGTTGGGGTAGGGGTGGGGCCAGGCCTGGAGAGGCCTGGGGCAAAGGGCAGGCTCTAGGCTCCTGCTATGGGCAAAGGCCTGAGTCCATCAAGAGTGACCCCTGTTGGGGAGCTCCTGGGACCTCCTGGGTTCTATCCTCAAAGCTCCACTGTGGGGACACCAAGGGTCAGTGACTATGGCTGACACTGCCCTCCTCTCACTGGACAACTGCCCAGGGCCTCAGCACAGATGGCTCTTTGAGACCCCAGGAATCTTGTCGAGTACTGGGGGAAAGGAGTGGGTGGCTTGGGTTGGGAAGCTGGAGGGCTGGGGAAGGTGAGGTTTGCAGTTAGGAAGAGGGCCCTGTGAGCTGGGGCAGGCAGACATGGAGGCTGAGCCAAGGACTGACCCTGACTGGTAAAGGCATGGAGGGGACTGGGGATCAGGGAAAAGAGCCCTCTCCCTCGTGTGGGGCCCCACAGGCCTCTGGATCACTCCTGTTAATATCTTAGGGAGAGGACAGATGAAGTCTAGAGAAAGGGACAGCCTCCAGGCCATGGTTCACGAGACCTGAGCCTCCCAGGTAAACACTCCACCCCTGGTTTCCTATTCTGTACAACAAAGAGGGACCCATCCCTGGCCTGGGCTGTACTACAGGACTTGGGCTCAGTACTGGCTGCCATGAGCTCAGGGGTGCTTTAGGGCCGGCTCAGGGGCAGCTTGGCTCAGGTGAGGGCTCATGGGCATGAAGTCGTGTGGGCTCCCAGGAGGGGCTGAAACTGCTTAGCTTCCCTCCCCGGCCTCCTTCCTTCTCCCCAGACACTGCAGCTTCTAAGATTCCAGGCCCAAAACTACCAGAGCAGTCAGCCCCTTTGCCTTCTCTGCCCCAGCTGAAGTCACTGGTGCCAGGGTCCAGAGCAGCTGCCCCACGGCCCTCCTGGGCTGGTCGTGGTGGTTTCCAGTTTTAACTGATCTTTCTCAAGTGGCCTCCTGGAAGAGTGTGGGTTTGGCTGCCTGAGACAAGGGTCTGGGGAGATCTGAGCCCCCGAATGACTGGCAGGACACCCTCATGATATCCACGCCCCATTCCCTGTGGCCAAATTCTGATTCTGAGAAGTGCTGTCTGCTTCCTTGTGAATCAGTGTTGACTGTGCACCAGGGTGGGGCAGCCACTGCCAAGCATGCCTGCTCCAGGCCACTGGGTGGGTTTGGGGTGTCTGCCTGCTGGAGCCTACAGAGAGAGGCGAGGTCCTTGTCCTAGGATCTGCCTAGCAGATGGCATTTATCCTGTGACAAGGGATGTGTTTCCTCAGTAAAAGAGGGTTGAGCCAGCTCCAGCTGCCTTCCCAGGGCAACTCAGCAGGAGCCATGCATGTGAGGCACAGTTTCACCCAGGAACCAAAGGGGAGCAGTGTTCCAGCCTTGGGAGCTCCTGAGCCCTCCTTGTGAAATGAGGTTAGATCAGGTCAATTAAATGAGATGCTGCTACGAGTCCTCATTGTGGGCAGCAGAGGCCCTGTGAGAGGCTCACCCGGGGCCTCCCTACCCTTCACCCTGCATGAATGGGCAGCTCTGTCTTGGAGAGTTCCTCAAGCCGGGGCACTGGAGCATTTTACTCTAGCGACATGTGGGGCCTACACCCTGGTCTGCCCCTGCAACCCTGCCCATTGTCCTGACCAAGTGTCAGAGTTGACCCTGTCCCCAGCCTTCACTGCCGGCTGCCCCTGACCTAAGTGGGAAGAAGTCAGGAGCAGTCTGGGCCGAAAGGTAGGGTGGGCCTTGGCTCTGCCACTTAGGGCCTGGTGGCACAGGGGCCTTTGCCTCTGGCGCAGTGCTTTCCAAAATCTGCTTCCCCAAATCTGCTTCCCCCAGTTTTATGCCTTCCCCATGCCCTAGGTGCCATGGGTACCTGGTTCAGAGCAAGGCCCTAGCTGTGGGAGTGGACAGAGTAGACAGGCCCACAGGCCAGAGGTGCTCTGGTAGTAGTGCTGCCTGTCTGGCCCACCTTGCCCCTCTCCCGCTCAGAGTAGTTTTCTTAGAGTTTGTGACCTACCTGCTCAGTGATCAGGGCACCCTGTGGTTATGCCCACCCCATTCCACCCTGCACCCCAGCTCAGTCAGCATCGCTGTGCATGGGGAGCTGGCTGCCCTCCTGTCCTGCCTGGGCACTCCTGCCATCCAGAGCCCTGTCTGAGTGCCCAATCCTTGCAGCGCCTGCAGGAGGTTGAAAGGTGACAGAGACCCTTCCAGCCTCTCCCTCCCGAAGGCTGAGGCAAGCAGCGGGCAGCCCTGGCGGCAGGCTCTGCCCTGTCTTTGAAGTCAGCCTGCTGCTCTCCCCACCTGTGTTTAACCCTCTTCCGAGCATCGGGCATCGGGCAATGTGCCCTGCCATCCTGGAAGCTGCACCGCCCAGGTTGGCGGAGTTTCCAATCAGATAAAAACAGGTTGTTGTGATGTGACCTCAGCCTCACAGGAAGCTCTCCAAGTTTCCATCACAGTCCCCTCCCCTTTGCAGGCTCTAGCTGCCACCTGGCTGAAGGGACCCAGCCACTCCTGGGCCTGGGCTCGGTGACCCCTGTGGCTACAGCAGGTGGACAGGCCTGGTGGAGAAGAGGACTGCCCAGGAGGTTTTCATGTGGCCCCACCCAAAACTGAAGTGTTTCCTTTCTCCTTTGGGGTCAGGATTGTTTGGGATTGGGGTCAAGCTGCCTGCCACAGAGGGTCCTGGGTGTTGGGTCCTAAAGAGCACCCAATGCAGGTCCTAGCAAAAGTTAGGATTTGCAACCACTAGGGAGTGGCAGGGAAGGATCCAGAAAAGCTAGCCTTTGAGCCCTGAGTGGACAGGTGCTGGGACTGCACTGGGTTGGGCTGGAGCAGTAGAGACATGCCAAGAAGTGCATTCCTCTTACCTCCCTGACCTGGCTGCTTCCTCAAAGGGAAGCCCCTTTCTGGAGGAGGAGGAGCCAGTGGCTGGCGTTGTCCTGCTCCGTCCTCCTGTGGCTGGGCAGGTAGTGCTTGGCACCTGATCCTGGCAGGCAAGTTAGTAGTCAGCTGGGTGTTTGTTTATGTTTTGCAGTGCTGAGAATTGAACCCAGGGGCACTTTACCACTGAACTGCATCCCAAGCCCTTTTTATTTTTTATTTTGAGACAGAGTCCTACTAAGTTGCCTAGGCTGGCCTTGAACTTGTGATCCTCTTGCCTCAGCCTCCAGGGTTGCTGGGATCATGTGCACCATGCTGGCTAGCTGGGTAGGTTTGAGCAAGCAGGGCAAAGGGTAGAGTCCCTCTGCACAGGATTGAAAGTGGCTTCCTCTGCCATCAGCTTCTTAGGTCTGAAGCCGCTAGGAATGCTGGCTGGCTGGTTCTGATGGCTCCACTAGGCTGTGTGATGGGAATCCTTATCTGGGTAGGACAGGGAAAGGAAGTGCAGCCTCATGGGGTTTCCCGGGGCAGGGGGTTGCCAGCTGCTGGGGGATGAGACACGTTGTAGTGACCACTGGCAGCTGTACACAGAGCAGGGCTCAGAGCCTCCAGGGTGGCCTGCTGGGGCTGATGGCGTTGGGGCTCTTGCCACCTGCCATCCTGCACCCTCCTGTCTCAGGATGCATCCTCTGCCCACTGGCCATGCTCCTCCGTGAGTTCCTCATCTCTCCAGTGCTACCTCCTGGGGAGGGGCACCTCACTCCTGGAGCACCAACCAGAGTTGGGACCCCCAATGCCAGCTCCTTGACACACAGAGCAGGGGACTGATCCAGGGTGAAGCCAGGGGGCAGAAGTCTCTGGAGAAATTTCCCTGGGGGCCTCTCCATGACAGAGCCCCCTTCCAGGACAGACCCCAGGAAGCAGCCTAGGAGATGGGGTGGACAGGCCCGAGGAGACTTGGTGGGGGGCTGAATCAGGCCCCCCACTGTGGCCTGGGGTCCACTTGCTGTAAAGTGGGCAGAGCTATCTTGGAGCACACCCACCTGCCTGTGTGGCTTCGAAACCTTGGGCCATGGGGCAGGGACTCTCTAAGATCAGTCTTCCCCTTTTCCTGAGGATGTGACCAAGAGGGTGAAGTGCCCTGGTCAGTGGTAGATGTGCCTGCCCCGCCTGGGGGCCGGAAGTTGCTGGGGAGGAAGTGTGGAAGGGCCTCCCCAACCCTGGCCTCTCTCGGCCCTGCCCCAGTGGCCCTGCCCCAAAGCCAGGGTTCCTGCCGTCCAGGTCCTGAGGGGAAAGCTGCTCCAGGCCCAGTGCCAGCCTTCTGGAGAGCAGTACCCAAGGATGGTGCCTTGTGGAGCACCCAAGTGGGCCCTCCTGGGGAGATCGGGAGGAGGGGCTAGGCCAAGTCAGGGAGGAAGCAGAGTGTTGCTAGTGGCCCAGGGCATGGGGATACCCAGCAGGGCTCGGGCATTTCCAAAGCTCCCCTGTGGTCTGGAGACCTCACCAGCACTCTCAGCCCTGAGGAGGCCTGGAGGAGCGGGGGCAGCGAGGAGCACGAGTTAGGGTGGTACCGGGAGGCAGACTCTCTGGTCCCCGGTGGTTCTGACAGCCCCCAGGCCAGCCCCCTCCCCCACCACCCCAGTTCAGCTTGCTGGGTTTTCTGGCTAATGGTGGCACTGCCCACGGATCTCCCTGGGGAGGGAGAAGTCACACCCCACACCTTGGGAGCTGACACTTAGGTGTACGGTTCAGGGAGTCATTCTGCCTCTGGGAGTCTGTTTTCCTGAACATCAGATGGGGCCCCACTGGGCAGATGACGTGGCCAGCCAGGCACTGGTCCTGGGGGATCTGATGATGCCTTCTGAGGCTCCCATACCTGGGGCAGGTGCAGGACAAAGAGAGCCCAGGCTCAGGGCTCTCAGGAGCCTGAGGCTGCAGTGATCAGGGTCCCTGACTGGACATACCTACAGAACCTTTTCCAGGGAGCAGCGGGAAATGAGCAGCCACCAGAAGCCCTCCTTCTGAGCCCCACTGGGCCTGGGGATGCCTAGATGCTGCCTCAGGGCACTGTCACCGGGCCTGAGCATGGGCAATATGGAGTCATGGGGTGACCTGCGCAGGGGACAGAAAATCAAGCAGAAGTTTGTGGGTTTGGACTGCACAAGGAGGTCAAGGAAGAGTCCAGTGTGGTCGAGCACCAGGCGAGGGTGGGGAACTGAGCCCAGCCCAGTTGCTGGTGAGCCCCTGGTGCTGACTCAGCGGGAGCAGGAAGGCCCCGGAGGCCTGGGCTTGGAAAGCAGGGCAGGATAGGGTGGCTGGCCCCCCTCCTGCCCCCTGCCTGTTCCTGTCCAAGCCTTGGGGCCAGCACTGGGAGGAGCTGGGTGGGGATGGGGCCCTTTCCTGCCACCCTGGGCCACCACCAGACCCTCATCCTCACTGCGCCTGTAAACAATGGAGCAGTGTAAGGGTGCCTGGTCCCTGTGGGCCCACGCTGGAGGGAGAAACAGGAGCCAGCAGCCGTGAGTCACTGTGTCCACTCCCCACATCTGGGAGGCTGTGGTTGCCAGCCCAGGAGGAACAGGCCTCTCTCGGTTCCCTTCCCTAACCCCTGTTCTGGCCTGCCTGGCCTTCCTGCTTTCTGCCCCCTCACTCAGAACCTCTTCCTTTGCCTCCTCCTGGCTCCCTCCCTTCTGGCCTATTGCTCCCTGCCTCTGTCCAGCCACAGTCCCAGGCCAAGGATGGCCAGTCCCCCCTGCCCATTGCAGTTCCAGCAGGGGGGCTGGCCCCGCACCTGAGTCACCCCCTCCCCACGGTGATCTTTGGTTGAGACTGGGAGGAAGACACAGCCTAGTCACAGAAACTGAGGCCGGCCTGAAATCGCCTTGTGGTCCCAGCTGCTGTGGGGCCAAAGCCAGAGGATTCTTTATGTCCTGGAGTTCAAGGCCAGCCTGGGCCACAGTGTAAGACACCACCACCACCATCACCACATGAACACACATACACGCATGCACACACATGCACATACATGCACACACACATGCATACACACAGGCACACATGTACACAAGGCACACAATGCACTCAGACACATATGCACACATGTAAGCACACACATGCACACACATAAGTACACACATGCTAACACATGGACACGTGTGCGCACACATACACAACTTTATTAAAGAAAAAGTGACAAAAAGCAGAAAGGTGGAACAAAATAAACTGAGTTCAAATTGATTGACAGCACAAAGAGAAAAGCGCACTCTTGAAAGCAGTTTAGAAATATTAGTGTCAGAGAAAGAGGAGAAGCCATTGTAGTGGCCAGGAGCCACTCCAGAGAACCGGAGGGCCCTGCCCTACTGACTCAGCCTTGGTGGGTACTGCAGCAGGGTGCGGGGTCAGAACGCTGGACAGTGGGCTATGAACTGGCTAACTGGCTTCCTGGGTAAGCCAGGGGCCCAGGGACCCTAGGGTGCCCAGAGGAGCTGAGATTAGGGGCCACATGTAGTGACCTGGGCCCTGGCCCTGAGAGAAATACTGCAGGTGCAGATCTGAGGAGCTTGACGGCTTCAGGGCCAGAAGGAGACCGCCATGGTTCGACGCAAGTGATGCATACCAGGAGCAGGCGACAGGGCGGCCAGGCCTCCCACCCTGGGTGCTGTCCCAGTGCCTGCCTAGGATGGGGAGCAGGCGGCTGCAGGGTGGAGGGTTCCTGGAGGACCCTGCCCAGAAGATAACAGGTGTCCACACAGTGTGCCCGTGTGGCTGACATGGGCTCTGGCAAGGACATTGGGGCTGGATCTCTCGGATCATCTCCCCCCACTGTACACCAGCAGGAACTTCGTGGCTTCAGTGTGCCCAGTATGTCCCTTTGTTGTCCCTTGACCTGGGATTTGGGCTAGGCAGGGTGTCCCTCACCAAGTGCCAGTGGCAGAGTCCTTGTGAGACATCTGGTGTGGTCCATTGGGGGTGAGGAGGGACTTGGGGAGTGCAGCAAGTTGTCCCAGTGCGCAGCATAGGGCGCAGAGCTGGGACTGCAGTCCAGGCCTGAGTGGAGCTTGGGCCAGGAGCAGAGCCAGGGCAAGTGCATGAGCCCCTCTGCCTCCGCTGAGCACACAGCCTTGACAGGCGGCACTATTATGGCCCGCCTCCTTCCTCGTGAGAATATGTGCACCTTCCCATGCCCTGACCCCAGGGCCTCTGTAGTCTCCTTGCTTGGCTAGCTCATGTGGAAGATGACTCCTGGGTTGCTGGCTGACGTGTCAGTCTGGCGGAACCGATGTCACAAGGACATGAGTCGCAAGAAGCTGCTTCCACAGCAGATCGGGGGGGCCCCAGACGGAGCGGGCAGCAGCTTGGATGCTGGGTGCGGGGCTGGGGTTCACTGGCAGGCAGCAGTGTGCCACCTCCCTAAGTCACAAGAGCAAGGGGCTGGGGGAAACAGTGCACCACTGCTCTCTGGCCCTCGTGCTCTCTGCTGTCCCCTCTGCAGCCCTGCGGGGTCTCTGCCCCTGCCAGGGTCACTTCCTGCATCTCTGCTGCATTCCATTCTGCTTGCCTGACTGCCCAGTTTCTCAGGGGAAACTGAGGCCAGGGGTTCTCCTTTTCCAGAGCTTTTTCTGGAGTGAGCACAAAGTCCTGGCCTCCTGCCCAGGGCCCCACCCTCCACAGAGTTGGGCCATGCCCACTGCCTCATGGGTCAGTGGGTTACCTGCTGGGGTGGAAGCCAGCACCCTTCCAAGATGGCCCTGGGGCTGCTCCTCTGATAGCCAGACTTGGCCTGCCTGGTGGGGCCCAGCCAGGGCCATAGGACTTTCAGGGGCTTAGGACCCTGTGAACTGGGAGCCATGGCCACTGGCTGTTGGGGTATGGAGGGCACCTGCTCATACTGCAAATCAAACCTGGTACTGTGTCTTACAGGGCACTGTGCAAGCACTGGGGACACACAAGGGGCGGGAGCTGAGGTCATTGTCCTTAAGAGCTGATTCCAGGGGAGGGACATAGCCAAAGGGTGGGGAAGAGGAGGAGGAGGGCGGGGGCTGACCTCTCCGAGGAGCTGAGGAGGGGTCCCCCAGACAGGAGATGGGTGAGGGGCCTCAGAGACAGCAGTGCCGTCAAGAAAACAGAGAGGGCAGCACTTCAGTAGAGGTATGGAGATGGTGCCAATGCTGGGACGTTGGTGTGGAACCTGACTCTGGGGGGATGGAGCTTGAGGGTGCTGAGTGTGGGCAAGGGGACTGGACCTGCTAGGGGCCCGGCCTTGAGAGTGTGGTGTGGGAACTGCTGGACTTGAGCAGGGGCATTTCCAGAACACTCTTTCCTGACGTTACCTGGTAAAAGCGGTGCCAGCAAATCTCAGATGACCAGTAAGCCTGCCCACCACTGTACCAGGTGGCCCACACAGGAGCTGTCAGCCCCACTCCTCAGATGAGAAACCGAGGCCCAGAATGAGCCACAAGTCTAGGAGGAGGGTCTGTCCCCGGTGAAGCCTGCTCTCTAACCACTGCACCATCCTTCCCACCAAGGTCCCAGAGTGGAGCAGCCTCTCAAGTGGGAGCTTCTGGGTCAGGGTGGACTGTGTGCCAATTGCAGGGAGCAGGACCTGGGCCGTGGGTGCCCGGGCTGGCTGTGGTGGTGGGCAGTGAGCCCTGTGAGGGCAGGGCGGTGAGAAAGGGCAGCCTGCCGCTGAGGCGAGGAGCAGGAACCCGGGGGTGGCCCCGGCCCACATGTCAGCACTCTGGAACTTCTCAAGCAGTTAGAAGAAGGAACGTGTCAGTGTTGGCGATGAACTCGAGTGTGAATCCTGAGCCGCCTCTGCAGGCTTGCGGTTTGAGGCAAGCGCCGTGCCAGCCTGTGTCCCTGAGCCGTGCCTGCCCCACGGAGCCCAGCCACTCCCTGCCCGCACCACAGCTGGCCATTGGCCTTGTCACCTGTCTGGAGCCCCCGCCCAGCCATGACCTGGCAGCTAATGTGCTTCCTGGTGGGGCCCCCAGCAGCCCAGAGGGGCAGAGCAGGCTTGCTGGGTCCAGACGCTGGGCTTGGGAAAGGAAGACACTCCTGGGAAGCACTGGTGTTGCGAGGTCCTCTGGATAGAGTGGCCCAGAGCAGAAAGCCCACATCCGTCCTGCTTGGGCCCTGACCCCCGAAACCCAGGCTCCGTGTGGGCAGTGTGTGCCGGGACTTCTTCCTACACTCCCCTAGTTCCCTTTACCTCCAGGACACAGTAGTTAGCAGAGGGCCCTCTCCCTCCACACTGAGTGGCACTGAGTGGCCTCTCAAGGCCCCAGCACTCTAAGGCTTCTGGGGAACTCAGCTGACACCTACACATTGCATCTGACCAGTGTGCAGCCTGGCACACTGACCCGTGCCATCCAGCAGCTTGTCTCACCTTGTAGAGGTCTGCGGCAGGGATGGGCCCTGACTGCAGCTGTGCCAGATCCCAGTCCTTTGAAAGACTATTGGAGGCCAAATTCTCTCTGTGCACTCATTCTGAGCTCTGAGGGACGTGCTGGTCACAGCCTGGGGACTGAGTCTGTCTTCCAATTATCCATCCATCCACCTCTTGGGCCCTCGGGACTCAGTAGGACCCAGGCCCGTGGGTCATGACAGGACACAGTGTGGTGGCACTGGTGGGCTGGGCTGGGCCACTGATGGGGAGGTTCCAGAGGAGGGGGTAAGGTTCTGGATGGCTCTGCCCACCTAGGATGAGGGGGGTTTTCAGTCCCTAGGTGGAGATTGTGGGTGCTGGGAAGGGGCAATGTGGCCCTGAATGATGGGCCCCAATGGGGCCCAGGGCAGGAAATGGGGGCCTCACCCCATCCACCCAGCCAGGGGAACTGCCCGCCTCTGCTCCACAGTGAAAGCCGTGGCCGAGCCTGGGAAGGGAGGTCCGCAGATTGGCCAGCAAAATGGGTGTGGGCCAGGTGTGGCATGCTGGGAGGCAGGGAGCCAGGCCTCCAGGGGGCTGGGACATCCAGAGAGGCCAACTCAATGACCGGGGTTCAGCTGGATGCAGCGCCACAGAGCTGACCTCTCCTGGGCAGCAGGCCAGAGTTGAAGTCAGACACAACTGGAGCTGCTGTGCCTCCTGGGAAAGAGTGTGGTGAGCCCTGGGCTGGACTGGTTCCTGGACTGCCCTCATGTGGTGCACACAGGGCTGGGAACAGCACAGACGTCCCTTTCTCTCTGTTCTGCAGGCCTGAGTGCAGAGCCCAGCCCTCAGCTGAGCTGTGCTCCCTCCCAAGGCAAGGAAGACCCTTGCTTGTCTGTCCAGTGCTGGTGGTACTGGCCACTGTGGCTCCCTGGGCTGGAGACCACATCACTATGGTCTCATCTCCATCTTTACATACTGTCTTCAGTGTTACTTTCTCCCATTTAAGGATGGTTGCCTTGACTGGAGGGCCTAAGTGGTGCAGCCAGAATGATACCCTAGTTTAACTACGTTTGAAGGTCATGGGGATTAGGACATGGATGTATCTTTAGTGAGGCCACCATTCAGTCCATGGTGCCACCTGAACCTGAGCAGGCCACCCCCTCCCTCTGCCCAGGACCGCTTCCCAAAGCTCAGTCTTGCCTGGTTGTACAGTAAGCAGGATGAGGCTCGGAAGAGAAGAAGGGGCCTGGTCACAGGGAGCCTTGGTGGTCCTCTGGGAGGGGCTGGTGTGCTCAAGACTTTCCCAGTGGGGTTCTTGTCCCGGGCTCAGCGCCCTGTGCCTGGAAGACCCCTGGGCCTGCTCACAGCTGCAGGCAGCCAGCAGGCACTAGGCTGACATGGTGCCCCGGGTGCCAGGAAGTGGGTCCCTGACTGTGGACAAGCAAGCACCTCCTCTCTGAACTTGTCTCCTCACTGGGTGAGCGCAGATGGCAGGAGGACCAGCCTTTTGGGCTGTGAATACTGAGATGAAACAGGCTGTGAGGCGTGAGGTGCCAGGGCAGGGTCAGTGCTGTGGCCCTCCACAGATCCACCACTGCACAGGGCGTTGTCCTCATTCCTGAGAAGGGTTCCCCAGCACCCAGAGTGAACCCAGAGGAACCTTGGCTCCTGCCCAATCCAGCTGGTCAGTGTGCTGTGCCTGGCCGGGCACCAGCCTGGGCGTGGGAGGATGGAGTGGAAGACTCGGCTGCTTCATGCTGATGGCCCAGTCCTCGCTGTCCAGCCACACACGCTGCTTGGATGCTGGTGTGGGTCATCTCCATGGTCACCAGCACAGGGCACAGGGCATGGAGTCACCGCTATGAGGAGTTCTGAATGTTCTCTGTCTTCAGGATCGTGAATAACATGATTGTCTGCTGCAGGGATGAAATAAATTCTGCCTTGGGAGGAGAAAGGAGGGCACTTGGAGAAACTGAGGCCCGGAGCCAAGGGGCTTGCAGAGGCCAAGTAGCAGCCTGGGTCTCCTGAGCCAGCCTCCCTCTGGAAGGCAGGACTGCCTGCAGGGGGATCCCTCGAGCAGCCCAATTCTCTCTTCCAACTGCCACCTACAGCATCGCAGTCCTGCCCCCAGGGTGGGAGGCCTTCAGAATGGGGATGGCTTTCTGATCACTTCTGCCTTGCTGCGCTTACAGCGTGGGGCCCTTGGTGCAGAGTTGGGGGGGATTGGCTCCTGCCTCTACCACCGGCTCATCTACCCTTCCATTGGTCCTGGCAGCTGGCTGGCTCCTGGCCACCACCTGGTGATCTTCATCCTCACCATGCACCCCCAGCCTTTTCCACCCTCCCAGCACTGTGAAGTCCCTAAGGCTTGACACCCCACTCCTCTGGGAGCTACCTTGCTGGCTGGCCCCAGTTGCTCTTAACTCCACCCTCCTGCAGAGGGGAAGGAGAATGGGAAGCAGACCCAAGCTAGCCCTTCTCACCCTGCTGTCTGTCTCACTGCTGTAGCCAGCTTTCTGCTGGAGATGTGGCCTGCCCTTGACCGCCCCAGGGTGTGGAGGCTGGCACAGACTGAAGGGGCCTCAGGACTGTGCCCACCCTAGCAGGCACCAGGCGTAAGGCTCAAGTGTCTCCGCTCCAGGAGACAGCAGTGCTGTGGCCTGAGCAGGCCCCTTGACTGTGTGGGGCCTTGGGATGCTGGCCAGTGGGTGCACCTGGGGAGCAGAAGCTCCCTCTCCCTGCTCCCAAGCCACTCTTTGGTACCTAGCACCCAGGCCTATGAGACAATTAGGTGCAACTCAGCCAGTCATGGGGTGGGGCAGTGTCCAGGACCATGGGAACAGAGCCACGGCCAAGGTGGCAGTGTGGAGTGGTGGGGGATGTGCCCTAGGGCACCTGGTAGCAAGATGAAGACCCTGCAGCTTCCAGGGGCCCTGTGATCTGTGGCTCCCGTCACTCTCAAATCCTGACATGAAGGTGGCCCTAAGCCCCAGAAAGCTCCTTTCTTGAGCTGGCTCCTCCTAAGGGTCCTGTCCTTGCTGAATGGAGCTCAGTGGAGAGCCGGGGTCCAAGACAGGGAGGGAAGCTGGATGGACGGGGCAGAGCTAGGGTGGCCTGCGGGCAGGGAGGCTGAGAAATGCCTGCTCAGGCCCTTGCTGTCAGAAGCCCACAGGGCTCAGGTGGTGCAGCCCCGTGTCGGCCTGGGGAGGGGCCGCTGATGGGGCCTCGCAGCCTCGGCTGTGAGGGCTTGGTGGTTTGCTGGTGTGATGCTAGGTATGAAGCTAAGTTTGCAGAGTGACCGGGGTGGGAGCAGCAAAGAGTTTCCTCCCAGGGGCACAGCTGGCCCGAGCCCAGAGAGCTACGGCCTTGACCACTGTGGGAGACAGGAGTAGTGAGAGGGGCCAAACCCCAGCAGGCTGAACAGAACCGGTAGGGTGCAGCCCTGGGCCCCAAGCAGCTCTCAGGCTGTGCAGGGTGGAAGGCAGGAAGTGCTTGCTCCTTGGGGCAGCCCAGGGAACCGGCAACAGGAAGTCCCAAACAAGGAGAGAGCCACGGGTCCCAGATGCAGCAGGCCCCCCGCTGTGCACAAGGAGCTGGCAGCCAGGGGCCACTTGAGCCTCACACACCCGGGAGATGCAGGGTGTGTTTCCTCCCCACAGACTGTGAGCTGCATGGCCTCTCAGGGCCCCAGGACACCAGCTTCCAGCAGGTCACCAGGCAGGAGAGCCATGTGCCGAGTCCATGCCCTCAGGTCAGTGGGGTGGCTGGGAGCAGGGGCTCTGGAGGAGGCACTGACCAAACATGTGCAGAGCCAAGGGGTAGGCTGGAGAGGTACATGCGGTGGAACTTAGAGACCTGGTCCTGGTCCTGTGAGAAGGGACCAGCGCAGAAGACAGTGGTCTCTTCAACCTTGAGAACCCTCAGATGGGCCCAGAGGGAGACTGGAGAGGGGCCCTGCTGCTGGAACCTGGACCATCCCTGCCCTATCATGTGCAGCTCAGCCTGCAGCCCTCGGGGAGACGGGCCAGCCTGCGGGGCAGAGCAGACTGCGGAGCCCTTCCCAGGACACGCCTCACCTGGGATGGCCTTGGGGTTGGGTGCTACGTGCACAGACAGTGCGCATGAGTACTCGTGTGTGTGAATGGTACATGTGCTCGGGGGACAGACAGGGCAGTCCTAGTTCCCCACTGCCCACATGGGAGTGCTGCCCAGGGACCCCGGTAGGGGTGTGTTCTCATCAAGCCCAGGTTGTGCCTCCTCCCCTCGGCCAGCGGTGGGTTCTCTGACATGGCTGGTCACTGGGCCTTTCTAGAATTTTGGTTTTGATTCTCTTATAGAGAAAGATTCTGGGAAAAGGAAGGTGGGGAAGGGAAACTAAAACGGAGAGTATGAGTTGGTGTGAGGTGGTGGTGAGGGGCTGAGGTGGAGGAGCTGCCCTGCTCTGCTCATCTGGCCACCTTCACAACCGCCTGCTGTGCCAGGCTGGCAGGGTGGAGGGCTGGGTGCTCCTCCACTTAGCAGGAGTGTGTTTGGGGGAGTTCCTGTGCTTCCTTGACCCACAGCGTCTTTGTCAGTGGTGTGGGGTGACTGTGGTCTGAACTCTGGGTGTTGGGATGTCAGGGCTCTGTACAAGTCTCGAACCTTCCTGGCCTCAGTGTCCTGAGGAAGGGACACGTGGAGCTCATGCAGAACCGTGAGTCTTACTGTCAGGTGGAATGTGGCACCAGGTTGTGCCGGGCTGGGGGGATGGCTCTGGCTTGTGCCCAAGCTGTGAGCCCTGTGCTCTGGACACCACTTAGGAAAGGTGTTATCGGCTCTTGGTGTGTGTGAATGGCACTTGCATGAACGTGAGCATGCATATGGGTGCATGAGTGTGGGGGGGTGTAAGTGTGCACGAATTTGTGTACTAGTATTTGTGTGAGTGTGAGAGCCAGTCTACTGAGTGTGTGAATGAGTGTGTGCGGAGCATGAATGTGCATGGATGTGTGCATGAGTGCATGCAGGTGTGAACCAGAACATGTGTGAGTGTGTGTGAGTGCATGCAAGTGTGAAACAGGACATGTGTGAGTGTGTGTGAGTGCATGCAGGTGTGAACCAGGACACGTGTGAGTGTGTGTGTGAGAGTGTGTGAGTGCATGCAGGTGTGAACTAGGACAGGTGCGAGTGTATGTGCACGTGTGTGACAGCGTGTGAGTGGAGTGTGTGTGCATAGTGCATTGAGGCACCTGGTCTCCTTCAGGCTGGGACACTCAGCCCTGCCTCAGTCTGGGGTTTCACAACAGGGTGGGCCTGGTCTCTGTTAACAATAAGTCCCTGACACTGTGGTCACCTGAGGCGGCAGCTCCTCACCACAGCCAGGGCCATGTGTGCAGGAGCCCAGCCCTCCCGGGCTCCCACCTCGCTCTCTGCATGGGTTCACAGTGTGCATGAGTGTATGTAGGTACTCGCCGTGCATGCACAGTAATCGCCCACTCACTGTGTGTCTTGCATGAGCACACCATCTGTGACATTAACCAGTGTGCAGAGCTGCCTCTCCTGTGTGGGCCTCCACAGGTGAGGAGCACAAGTCCCTCAAGGTTCAGGGCTCCCCAGCAGGTGGAAGCCACAGAGCCTGCATTTGTGGAACTGAGCGTGTGTGTCTCACCTGCCTGCCCAGCCTGTGCCCACTCCAGCAGCCTCAGGGTCACCTGAACCAATATTAGCTTTTTTTTTTTTTTCAGAGAGGCAGAAGGGGCAGGAATCAAGTTTATTTATTTTTGCATCTGGCCTTTGTATCTCCAATACTTGGTTGTGTATGTGGTTCTGGGGTTTGAACCTGGCTCCTCATGCATGCCAGGCAAGCTCCAACCACTGAGCCACTGCTCCAGTCTCCAATATCAGCTTTGAGGGAAGGTGGAGAGGTGCACACAGGAGCAAAAGCCTGGAAACTGCGTCCCTGGTACATCCACACATGAGCATATAGGGTCAATGCATGTCCACATGTGTTCACATACAAATATCATGGAACTTCTGGAAGAGTTTGTGGATCCTGCAGCCACCAGCAGCTCCAGCCACCCCAAGGCTGAACCTTGTCTCTGCATCCCAGCCATAGTGCTGCAAGCCTGGAAAGCGAGTCCCAACCCTGCTGCCAGTTTGCTGGGGGCCTTAGTCCCCCTCCGGATATCAGGGTCCTCTGAGGAGTGAACTCTTCCATACCCAGTCTTCTCAGCAGGAGAGAGGTCTCCGTGGAAGATGAGGACCTGGGAAACTTGAGCTCTGGTACTGGCATGCTCCCTTGCAGCTCCTGCCCTGGTAGCTCTGCTGACCTGCCCATCAGCACAGTGACAAGTCCCTGCTGCACAGAGGAGGGGACTGAAGTCACCCGGCGAGTTGGCAGGAAGGCTGGTGGGATACTTGGGATGAATGAATGGAATGGAACCATCAGGTCACTGGGGGACACAGCTTGAGGGGGTCAGCCTGGCCAGGCATCCTCCGCAGGACTCCCTCCAGCTTCCCCAGGCACAGGCAGAACTGTCCAGGGGCCAGGCTGACCCCTGAGAGCTATGGAGGTGCTATAGCCCATCCTTGTCCCACCCTGTGGGTGCTGCCCACCTGGCCTGGCACCAGGTTCTCGGGGAAGTGCAGGTGGAGCATGCCCTTGCCCAGTTATGACTGCCCTCCTGACAGCTTCCATCCCCTCATACACCTGCCCAGCTCCTCCCTCCACCTTCCCCCAGCCTGCAAGCCAGGAGGAGGTGCTGTCTGCCTGTCCTCACTGTGGCTCCTGACATACATACGTACCAGGTCTCCTTACAACTCCGGGTGGGTGCAACGCTCCAGGGTTCTTTATTGTTCCTTATTGATATGGCATATTACATTTATTGAATTTTAATATTAAACCAACCTTGTGTTGCTGGAATGAATCCCACTCATCCATGTTGCAGGACCCTTTTTGACGTTGCTGGATTCCGCTGCCTGCACTTGGTTGAGGCTGTTTATGTGTATACTGTAGGAGAGATTGTTCTGTGATTTTCACTTGTGGTGTCTTGGTACGGGGTGAAAAGAGGGTGAGTCCATCTTTTCTGGAAGAGTTTGTGAAGGGCTGGTGCTCTTCAGCCACCTCTGAGGGCTGAGGTAGTTCAGTTGCAGCTGAGGCTGTGGAAACAGTGTGGACTGAGGCTGGGTGCTTGGCAGGTTTAGCACAGGGGATGGAGAGCAGGGGAGTTTGGGAGAAAGGTCCCCAGGGCCAAATCTGGGTGTGCATGAAGACATGGAACAGAGAGTGAATGAGTCCTGCTGGAGCACGCACAGAGACCTGAGAAGAGGCAGTGGAGGCCTGGGCAGCTGGCTGGGTGGAGGATGAGCCAGGGGAGGTGAAGGCAAACGCACCAAGAACAAAGCACCAAGGTGGTCAGAGCCAGGATGGAAGGCTGCAGCGAGACCCGCATTCATGAGGGGATTGGGGAGGGAACCCGCGAGCTGGCCTGAGGTGGAGGCCTTGAAACCAGTGAGAGTGCCCAGTATGCTCAGCTGGAGGGTGTGGTCAGAGTGGGGCCTTCTGCTGCTCTCTGTGTACGCTGGTGGGAGATGGAGGAGGTGGGATGCCTGGTGGCCAGCGAGGGCCTGCACCAGCCTTTGGCCAGCCTAAGATTCCTGGGAGAGGTGCCTGCATGCATGTAGCCAGCCAAGCACATGACAGCCCCCTGACTCCTGGAGAGGCGCTGGGAGAACCTGGCAAAGTGGAGCCAGCCCTGGGGGGCACATCACTGCCACTTGGGAAGGAAAAGCCACTGTCCCAGCGGTGCTTGCCTGGGAGGCACCAGGCACGATGGAGACCCAGGCACGATGGAGACCCAGGCAGGGGCTAGGGGTTGCAGGTCTTGGGGTGCGAGGCGGGCTGCCTCGTTTGCATCGGTTGCCCTTGTAATTGGCTTTCTGTCCCCGGCAACGCACCGGCGCGGGGCAGTGGGTGGGGAAACTGAGGCAGGGAGGGCAGCCCGCGTGGGGTGACGTGGAGAGATGGGCGGGTCCTCACCTGCCGCCGGCCCGCCCCCGTCCGCGAGGGCGGAGCCTGGGCCTGGGGCGCGGCGGGCGCGGCGGGCATGGCGGGCGCGGGGCTGCGGCCGCGGAGCTGGGGCCGGAGCGAAGCGGGGGCCGACGCGGCCGCTGGGGGCCCTGGGTGTCGCTGCGCGCAGGGGAGGCGGGGGCCGGCCGTCACTCGGAAGCCGGCGGTGCCCGCCGCCTGGACGCCGTAAGTACCTAGCTGGACCGGGGCTCCGGACCTGGACCCTGGGCTCGAGTCCCGGACCCCGACTCCTCGAACCCGGCCCAAGCCTCGGGACCACCGCCCGGGCTGAGTTCCGGGAGCGCCGGGCGCTGCGCGCGTCCACCGGAACAAAGGGAGGGTGGGTCTGGGGGCTGCAGGCTCGGTCGCGGCCCCGCCACCCCCACCCTGAGTGCCCGGCGGGGCGGGGCGGGGCACCGCGGGGGGGGGGTGGCCTCGCCTTTGTTCGAAACCTCTGCTGTTGGGGACCCAACTGCCCAGACCCCAGTCCTCCCACCTCCCTGTGGAGGGGCTGGTACTGTGTGCCCATGGACCACAGGGGACAACCAGATGACCCCCGACCTGGGGCTCCCACCTCCTCCTGGAGGGGCTGGCGCTGTGTGCCCATGGACCACAGGGGACAACCAGATGACCCCCGACCTGGGGCTCCCACCTTCTCCTGGAGGGGCTGGAGCTGTGTGCCCATGGACCACAGGGGACAGCCAGATGACCCCCAACCTGGGAATCCCACCTCCTCCTGGAGGGGCTGGCGCTGTGTGCCCATGGACCACAGGGGACAGCCAGATGACCCCGACCTGGGAATCCCACCTCCTCCTGGAGGGGCTGGCACTGGTGCCCATGGACCATGGGGACAGACAGATAACCCCGGACCTCAAGGAGGTCAGCCTCCCACCTCTGGTGGAGGGGCTGGCACTGTGTGCTGATGGAGCCAGTGGGTGACAGCTGGATGACTTCCCTCTTTATGATGATGGAATGGAGCCTGGTTTTCTTACGTGTGTTGTGGGGAGCTGTAGGGTCAGGAGTCTCAGCTGACCTAGGCCTTTGGACTGACCCTGGCTGTACTGATGGGCTCATCAGACACTGGCCACATGCCTGCCCCCTTCCAGCTCCACCTGGGCTCCAGGTGAGATGTGGCCCAGAATGGGCATAAACAAAACAGTGCAGGCTGGGGGACTTCAGACACGACCCAGCACTTGGAGTGCCTCACTGGAGACAGGATCCTACTCTTGGTCCTGAAGGACAGCTGTGTGGGATTTCTCCATGTGTGTGTGGAGGTCATTGCAGACAGGCAGCATCCAGGGAGACCCATTGGAGGCCAATGGAGTAGGGAGCAGGGCCCTGTGCTAGGGCCTGGAGTGTAGGGTCTTGTGGGCCAGATCCCCCCAGTGGTTCCACTGGGGCTCAGACAAGGAATGTAAGTGAGGTCTCAGGCTGATAAGGTGAGTACCAGCGAACCTCCCAAGTGGTTCTCGTGGCCACTGATGACAAGGGTGTCCTGTGGGGCAGGTTGTTTGTTTTTTTATTTTTTGGTACCAGGGATTAAACCCAGGGGTGCTTAACCATAGAGCCACATCCCTAGCCCTTTTTATTTTTTATTTTGAGACAGTCTCACTAAATTGCTTAGGGCTTCACTAAGTTGCTGAGGCTGGCTTTGAATTTGTGGTCCTCCTGCCTCAGCCTCCCACGCTGCTGGGTTTATGGCATGCGCCACCACTACCAGCTGTATGTGGGACACTTCAAGTCTACATTTTCCTCTCATTTTGTAGTCCAGCAGCTGAGGCTTGGGAATCCCCCAGAAGGCCCAGCCAGGATGGGAGACCAGGTTGCTGGAACTGGAGGCTATCTACTTTACTGAGGTCTCAGGGCCTAAAGATAGAGATGGAGAGGCTGGAGCCAAGGCTCAGCAGTTGGTACGCTTGCCTGGCATGCACTTGGACCTGGCTTCAAACCCCAGCACCACATATACAACTAAGTGTCGGGGAAGGCCAGATGGAAAAACAAATAAAACTGACTCTCTAGCTCTCTCTTTTTTTTTTTTTAAGAGAGAGAGAGAAAATCAACACTATTTAGTTTTTCATGTGGCTTTTGTTGGTCTGACACTTTCTTGTGTACATGGTGCTGGGGTTCGAACCTGGGTCCTCATACATGCCAGGCAAGCACTGTAACTGCTGAGCCATTGCTCCAGCCTGACTTTCTCTCTTCTTAAAAAAAAAAAAAGAAGATGGGGGCTGGAGTGGTGGCTCGGAGGTTACGGTGCTTGCCTGGCATGCACAAGTACACAAGTTCAAACCCCAGCACCCACATACACACCTAAATGTCCAAGCAACGAAAGCCATGTGAAAAACTCAATAAAAACTGATTCTCTTTTCTCTCCTTCTCACAAAAAAAAAAAAAAAAAAAAAAAAGAGAGAGAGAGGAGGAAGGGATGGATGGAAGTTGCTGAGTGTGGACATCTGGGGGCCATAGCCCTAATCTCTCTCCCGCTGGGGGTCAGAGCTGGTGGAGAGGGTACCCAGCGTCTACCCCAGCCTATGTACCTCTTTAACTTCCACTTGAAGGTTGTGACCCCAGTGCCATCTCCTCCAGGAAGCCACCCCTGACTTCCTGTCTAGGGCAGGTCCCTGTGTGGGCTTCGCTGGCCTTGGGACTTGAGTTGTTATGATAGACAGCCTGACATACCTGGGGTTTCCTGGGTGCTTTCCTCACTGTATCCCAGCCCTCCTAGGACTATGCTTAGCAGGTGTGTGCCCAGTGAGCCGGTGGTGATAAAAGAACACAGCTGTCAGTGTCTGAGGGATGTAGCTGAGGGGATAGGGGCTGACCAGGTGGACCACATGGCCCTTTTCTCCCAGGGTCACTACTGGAAAGGGGGTTTCCTTAGCCATCACTGCCTTATCCTCCATGCTGCCTCCTGTAGCTTGGCAATATCACCATGATGTCCCTAGCAAAGACATTCCCTGTCCCCACCCTGGCTGAGCTGTGTCTCTTCCTCTTTGCAGCTTCATGGCAGCTGAGGAGATGCACTGGCCTGTCCCCATGAAGGCCATCGGTGCCCAGAACCTGCTGACCATGCCTGGGGGTGTGGCCAAGGCTGGCTACCTGCACAAGAAGGGTGGCACCCAGCTGCAGCTGCTCAAATGTGAGTCTCTGGGCAATGGAGACCATGAGGGGAAGACATGTGGGCAGAACTGGGCCCTGGTCCTAATTTTCTATTCCTCTGCTGGGCCTCCTTGGGAAAGCACACATCCTCTCTGAACCTCTGCTTCCTTATGTTGTGGGTCCTCTGGGGATTCTCTCCTCCTCTGGTGGTCAGCCTCCTCAGTCCCCAGAACCTGACAGAGTCTAGGGTGATGCAGCTGGGCAAAGAAGACCAGCTGACCTCAGGACTATCTGCACCCGGGGCTGGGGTGTTCTCAGGGTGGCCTGGTAGCTGTGGCCCTGGGTGCCGCTGTTGCCTTACCTGTATCAAGGAGTTGGACAGGTTTGTGCCAAGTCAGGAGCCAGCTGGGCACTGGTCCTCAGAGGCTGCACAAGACCCAGTCTCTGGCCCCTGGGACAGTGGGCTGGGAGAGGAGGGAGCCCCTGGACCTGTAGGGTACCTACTGTCGAGACACTGAAGCCTGAGAAACCAGGGCCTTGCCTGTCCCTTTGACTTGCCACGGGCTCTTCATGCCTTCGCCCGAGCAGTGCCCTCTGCCAGGGACTCTGGGTCCTGGCTGCTGGGCTGAGATGTGCCATGCTGGATGTGGTCTCTGTGTGGGCACAGATTAGACTGGTGTCCTCTCTGCATAGGGAGCCCAAAGGAGGGGCTGTGACTGGCTTTCCCCAGCTTGTGGCATCTCAGTATGACTGCCCAACTGGGGGACAGTCCATCCCAGTGGCTATCATCAGCTGGCTCTCTGGGCTCCTAAGTCCTGCTCTCCTCGCCCTGCCAGCTGGGGTAGGCAGGGCCTCCTGCAGCCCTGCTGCACCCAGCAAGGCCTCTGGCTCTCCTCTGTGGTGGGTGGACTGCACATGGCCCCTGAATCTATCCTCTCTCCGGGTGGCCAGCATGCCCAGCCATTGGCTCACATTTGGCCCCATAGTGAACCCCAGAGGAGGAGCGGCAGGCCAGCCGAGTTTCCTGCTCTTCCCCTCGGCAGTTCTGAGGCATGAGGCCTGCTCCAAGTTTCAGGCCCCTGGGAGGGATCCCAAGCTGGGGTCTGCCTGGCAGCCCCTGGTGACCTCGTGCTCCACCCTACAGGGCCCCTGCGCTTCGTCATTGTCCACAAGAGGTGCATGTACTATTTCAAGAGCAGCACCTCCGCCTCCCCGCAGGGCGCCTTCTCCCTGAGCGGCTACAACCGGTGAGTGCCTGGCCTGCCCTCTGCCCAGCTACCAGCAGAGCCCGGCTTGGCTCCTGCCCTCACTCCCTCCCCTGCCCCTGGGTAGCACGTCCTTCCCAGACCTCCACCATGCCAGCCCTTACCTAGCCTGGCCCAGACCTCAGCCTGGGAATGAGTCCTTACTGGAGTTTCCTGGTCTTCAGGGTCAGGTCTCAAGAGCCTGGGCAGCCTGCTCCACAGTCCAGTTCGGCTACTGTCCAGTGACTTCTGCTTTTCTCCCCTCCCTGCCCCTTCACCCACCACCCTTAGTTCTTCCCAGGTTACTCCAGGTCCAGCCAGCCCAGCCCTGTACAAACATAGGCCCTGCCCAGGCTTCCTGGCTCCAGGGTCCTCCTAGGCAGGGGCCAGCTCCCTGCTTCCTACATGCCATGGGCTCGTTCCATCCAGCAAGTGGCCATGAGCCTGCCCTTGAGGGCTTCCAGACCAATGGGTAGGTGGCCCTGGGTCAGAGCCCTCTGGGGAAGATGGGGCCTGCTTGTGAGCCCGGCTGCGTCCACTCCACAGCCTTGGGGCCCTCGGAGCAGTGTGGGCGCTGCTCCCAGGGTTGTACCACTGGGCCCTGTGTCTGGCAGTGCTGGCAGGCCTTGCTCCTCCCTGTCATGGCCCAGCCTCTCCAGCCATGAGTGACCACGGGTGCCAGGGTACTAATGGCATGCCTGGGGTCCTACAGGGCTTTCTCTCATAGTTACTCTGGCCCCACCTTCCATTCTGGCCATAGCCAGCAAGACAGCCTTACCAACCAGCCAGACCAGCACCAGGCCCCCAGCCCACCCCAGACCTGTGGCACCAGGCAGGCACTGGTGATCAGAGCTTGGCCCCTGGCAGCCGATCTTCTGCAGACATGCAGCCCTCCACATGGGCCCACCCAGCAGTGGCCATGCTCCTCAGCTGGCTAGGACCTAGCCACCAGGGCTTCCCCCAGGGTTGACTTTGAGGTCACTGTGCACATCCATAGGCTGCCTGGGTCAGTGGGCTGCGGAGCAGGCCCAGCACGAGTCATTCCCAGGAAGGCATAGGCCGCTGGGTAGGGGCAGGGTGGAACTCCTGGGGCCCATGCAGGTCCCCAGCAGGCAGGCCAGGGGCCACGTGGGGCAGAGATGGAGGTGGTAGTGGTGGGCAGTGGGGGTGATGTGATCCCATCTCAGCCCTGCATGCTAGTCCAGCTCTGCCATCTGCCTGAAGCCTCTAGGTCCTCTGCCAGGAGCATGGGCAGGCCAGGGTGTCCAGATATGCCCCTGGTCTTGGGTTGCGATGCTGTGTGCCATATAGGGATGGGGTGGTGAGGCCGTCCCCAAGAGTGGACCAGGCAGTGACCCTGTGCCCTCAGGGTGATGCGGGCGGCTGAGGAGACGACATCCAACAACGTCTTCCCCTTCAAGATCGTCCACATCAGCAAGAAGCACCGCACGTGGTTCTTCTCGGCCTCCTCTGAGGATGAGCGCAAGGTACCTGCTGGGGGAGGCTCTCTGTTCCCAGGGCTCCTGCTCCCCTCATTGCTCAGCAGGAGGCTGACGTGGTCTCGTCCGGGCCTGAGAGGATGTGGCTGGGGCACAGGAAGCCAGGTTGGCACTGCCCAGAGCCTGGTGCTAGGACCCACCCTAAGAATGTGCCATTGGGAGGAGTCTGAGTGGGCTGGGGGGCAGCGCTGCCCCGGGAAGGAGAGACCACACCATAGCCTGGGCTGGACGCAGCTGGGGCCGTGGGGGATGGGTGAATGGGCCCTTCCTCGGGCAGCACTGAGCCCCCTGACCCTGGCTGGCCCACAGAGTTGGATGGCCTTGCTGCGCAGGGAGATTGGCTACTTCCACGAGAAGAAGGAACTGCCCTTGGACACCAGGTAGGCCAAGGGGCATGGCCAGTGGGTGGCAGTACCTAGGGTGCATGTCCACCTCCCAAGCCCTAGTGGCTTGGCCCAGAGTCCCCCTTAAAGCTGTCACTGGAGGTGGCAGCTGGGCTGTGAGTGTAGGTGCCTGCCTCACTCTGCCCCTGCCTGTCTTCCCCAGTTCCATCTCGCCACATCTGTCTCTGTTACCCACCTTGGTAGCTCCCATTTGAGGTCACAGCATTTGCAACAGCACAAAGCTTTGGGTTCCCAGCCCCCTGGCCCTCCTTGGAGCTCTCAGGAGGAGAGCAGAATGAGTCTCCCAGGGAGAGCTTTAGTCCAGCCTGGTCTCAGCAGCCTCCGCCAGAGATACCCAGGAGGCATCAAGGGGCCCTGCAGGGGACCCTGGACAAACTGCCCTTTCCTCTCATGGTCCAGGCAGCTGAGGCTCAGAGAGGGATGAGTACTCCCAGGGCTGCCCTGCTGGTCCCTGCCTGACCCCAGAGCTCCTGGTCCTCGGTCCAGATAGGTGTCCTCCTGTCACTCAGTCCAGAGTTGACCGAGGTCCCTTTAGTCAGGAGCACATGGACAAAGGGGCCCAACCCTTAGGCTCTGGGCAGCCAGGTGGCCAGAACCACAGGAGGCAGGGAGAGTGGCTCCAGTGATGTCCCCAGTCGTTGCGTGTGTGTTTGTACATGTCTGGGAAACTGTGTGTCCTGTGTCTGCACATGTGCTGCTGCGTGTCATCCCTGTGACGTGTTTGTCCTGGTCTCTGTGTGTCTGCATCTGTGTACCGGTGGCTCAGTGTGCATGTTGCAGTGTCCCATCATGTGCATGTGTCCCTCTATGTGAGTGCTGTAGACCCTCAGCCCCCCAGCCTGGTGCCCACCACCTGCCCCTGCCATCCTTCCTGTGTTTCAGTGACTCCAGCTCAGACACAGATAGCTTCTATGGTGCGGTGGAAAGACCTGTGGACATTAGCCTTTCTCCGTACCCGACGGACAATGAAGGTGAGAGCCACATCCACACCCACTCCTCTGGCTCACCACACCTGGCTGCTGACAGTGACAACGGACCAGGGCCTCCTCTTGGGGTGCTATGTGCCCTAGAGACAGTGCCTCTGGCCTGTAGCAACCTGGGTTCTGGGTTCAAATTCTGAAGCCTTGTCCTTACCCCCATGTCTCCTGGGTGCTCAGCTCCCATGACCTGGGTGTTATGCCGAGGTTCAATGGGCCCTGCCACCCTGCCCTGTGTGGCCTGGCCTGGGTCTCACCCTCCTTCTGCTACGAACAGACTACGAGCATGAGGATGAGGAGGACTCGTACCTGGAGCCTGATTCCCCAGAGCCTGGGAAGACTGACGGTAAGTGGAGGGGCCTGGGATCTGGTGGGTGGGGAGGAGTCCAGGAGATCTGGTGAGTATGGAGTGGGACCTGAGATCAGGTAGGTGGGGAGCAGGCCTGGTACATGGGGATCAGGTAGGTGGGGATCCAGTGGGTGGGGAGGAAAGCCAAGGGATCTGGTTGGTAGGGAGGAGTGCCGGGGGATCTGGTGGGTGGGGAGCAAGTCTGGGGATCCAGTGGGTGGGGAGCAGGTCTGGGGATCCAGTGGGTGGGGAGCAGGGCTGGGGATCTGGTGGGTGGAGAGCAGGGCTGGGGATCTGTGGGAAACAGGGCCTGGGTGGCTTAGCCCTCCCTACTGGCCCTGAGACCTGACCTGCCTGTGTTCTGCACGTGCCCTGGCTCTGGGGCATCAAGCCTGCCTCTGTTCCCTTCCGACTGGGAAATGGCTGGAGTGTGGAACAGGCCCATGAGCCAGCCTGTGGCCTGCTGTCTGTGCCTTCTGTGGGAGGAAGGAAGGAAGGACATTGAATGGCGGGCCAGTCAGGGCCAGGTCCTTTTCCCCATGGCTGCTGGTTCTCTGGTGCACTGTGGGTCAGCCCAGTGCCCGTCCCACTCCTGAAACAAACAGGCTGCTTGGGGGACAGGCTAGAGAGTCCTGTGTGGTGAATGCAGGGCTGGGTGGGGCTGATGCCTCTGTCCTGCCCTCTGTCTCATCATTGCTCTGCCCTCCTCTCTAGCCCCTCACCTCATCCATCATTTTGTCTTGGGATGATCCTCCTTCCTTGGCCTCTTGGTCTCCATGAATGGCCTCTGTGACCCTTGGGTCCCCTCTGCTGTGGGCCCTGTGTCCTTGCTCCCTCTGGGGCCAGCTGCAGCAGTCCTTCAGCCCTGGCCTAGGACATCTCCTTGGTCACCCCACAGCTCACCTTGGCTCCCCAGTCTGGAGAGTCTTCCCCTGTTCTGCCTGCACTGTGACTGCACTGGAGTGCACAGCAGCCACCTGCAGACCTACTGTGTGCTCTGGCCACTCTTTCTCCCAGACTCTGGACCCCCCATTCCATGCTCTTCTCAGAACCCGTCGAGACCCATCAGCCTCCCCTCCCCCAGTCCAGCACTCAGCACTGCCAGCTGCACCTGGCTCCCTCACCCCAGGTACTAGGGGGCCTCCTCTCTCAGCCTCTGCGCCCATCCCTGGACACCCACCCATGACCAAGGCCTCGCTGCTCCCCATCACTCCTGGCCCAGGACCCATGCCAGGCAGCCCGTGTGATGATGCCCCCCACTTCACACAGTAGCTTTAACTTGTTGCAGACAGACCTGATCTGCCCCAGCCACCCCTGACCTGACCCACTCACCTCCATCCAGAACTCACCCCTCTCCGGCTGGCTGCCTTGGGTGTCCTCACTCCTCTCTCACCTCCACTTCTGGGAACCCTTGGCTATGACATCTCGGTGTCAGGAAGCTTGCCTGGGCTGCTGCGTGGAGGATGGATGGGGAGAGCTAGGGGCCTTGGCCCCAGGAAAGGATGCATGGGAGATGGGGCATGGGGCCGCAGGGCCTGCAGTCAAGGATAGGGCTGCCATGGTCACAAACCTGGTCACCCCCGACTATAGCCAGCAGAGGGTGGAGCTGGTTCAGCCTCCAGTGGGTGGTACTAACCTTCTCTTTGCTCTATAGATGCCCTGGCTTACCCACCAGCCTACCCGCCACCCCCAGTGCCCACACCCAGGAAGCCGGCAATCTCCGACTTGCCCCGTGCCCACTCCTTCACCTCGAAGAGCCCAAGCCCTATGCTGCCACCCCCACCCCCTAAGCGTGGCCTCCCAGATGCTGGCCAGGCTCCTGAAGACACTAAGAGGGACCTGCTGGGCCCGAGGTGGGCAGAACCTGGCCTCAGGGTCCCTGCTACCTCCCGAAGGATGAGTGACCCTCCACTGAGCAGCGTGCCCACTGGACCTGGCCTCCGGAAACCCCCTTGCTTCCGAGAGAGTGCGAGCTCCAGCCCAGAGCCCTGGACCCCTGGCCACGGGGCCAGTCCTGCCTCCAGCTCTGCCACCATGGCTACAGCCACCTCCAGAAACTGTGACAAGCTCAAGTCCTTCCACTTGTCTCCCCGGGGGCCACCCACACCTGAGCCACCACCTGTGCCAGCCAACAAGCCCAAGTTCCTGAAGATAGCTGAAGAGGGGCCCCCAAGGGAGACAGCCAAACCTGGACTCTTTGTGCCCCCTGTGGCTCCCAGGCCTCCGGTGCTGAAGCTGCCTCTGTCTGAGGCCACAGCTCGGCCTGCAGTGCTACCCAGGCCAGAGAAGACACCGCTCCCCCACCTCCAGTGAGTCCCAGCCCCTGGGACACCAGCCTGGCCTAGCTAGGTCTCCAGCAGGTGCCCCGTGCCCCCAACACTGCACTCAGCCAGGGTAGCAGGCGCAAGGGTGGGAAGGCCTGTCAGGTGGGGGAGCCTCCCCTGCAGCTGGCTGGCCCCGGGCTTCAGTGATGTCCAGTGTTGCCTCGGGTCAGTCATCAGGGTGGCCTTGGGGACAAAGGCCTCTTGGAGCTGTGCAGTCTATAGGTCCTCCAGGGTCAGACACCACCAGGCCAGCTTGCTTCCTAGGATCTAGCCCTGCCTGGGGTTCTGGGCTTGTGTCTGAGCCACCAGGCCAGCTTGCTTCCTAGGATCTAGCCCTGCCTGGGGTTCTGGGCTTGTGTCTGAACCACCAGGCCAGCTTGCTTCCTAGGATCTAGCCCTGCCTGGGGTTCTGGGCTTGTTTCTGAGCCACCAGGCCAGCTTGCTTCCTAGGATCTTGCCCTGCCTGGGGTTCTGGGCCTGTACTGAGCCACCAGGCCAGGGGTCCTGGGTACTTGAGCTCAGATGTTTTCCAGAGATGCGCACTAGACACCATTAGGGGCCAAGATCTGCTGCTGGCTCTGTGACTTTGACCAAGTCACACTCAGAGCCACAGAAAGTGGACAGATGTGAACTGGCTGAACATGCAGCCTGACCTCAAGGGACACCCACATTGAGACCCTGCATACCACACAGGTGACAGGTGGTCTTCTTTGGCCAAGCCTCCAGCGTTAGGGGCAACTAGGGAGGCCCCACATGGCCTGAGGACATTAAGACCATGCCAGGTCAGGAGTGAGGCTGAGCCCTGACCCCTCGGCCTGTGAGGTCCCCAGTGTTCCGCTGACCTCGGTCAAAGGCACAGTCAGCTGAGCATCCATTCCTTTGTGGCCCTTCCTGAAAGAGAACCATGAATGTGCAAGGGCGAGGTACAGGTCTTACCTTGGGTCCCACACGCCTCTGACCACAGCAGCGAGGGGCACCCCTAGCAGAAGGTATGGAAGGCTCCAGGTTGACTTTGGACATGTTCCACACTCCAGGCTGGCGTCCAGGCCGCAGGCGATGCTTACCACCCAGGGCAGTGAGACAGGCCTCTGGGAGCCCTTGTCTGGACCTCCATGTCCTGGGGCTTGGACACTGGTTCTGTGGGAGGAGGGAGCAGCGGTGTCCAGGGTTGGAGGTCAACATGGCCTGGCTTTGTTCTTGCCCCACCCAGGCGATCACCCCCTGATGGGCAGAGCTTCAGGAGCTTCTCCTTTGAGAAGCCCCGGCCACCCTCGCAGGCTGACGCTGGCGAGGACTCAGATGAGGACTACGAGAAGGCAAGACCTCGGGGGGAGGGCAGTGGGGAGCTGTGGCCAGGGCCCCAGAGCTCTGGAGCAGAAGGGGCTGGGACACTGCAGAGCCCTGGGTCACAGTCATCTGGGGAGGAGGGATTGAGGGTCACTCAGCCTCTACAGGGAACCCTGTGGGCCTCTCCAGGTGCCACTGCCCAGTTCCGTCTTCATCAACACTACGGAGTCCTGCGAAGTGGAAAGGTCAGTGTGACACCCCTTGTGCTTGCAGGTGGGGGTGCCAGGTCCCCTGCTGTTTTGTCCCCTCACCTGCCCAATGGTCTGGTGTGCTGCAGGAAGCCTGAGCCTGCGTCCCCTCAACTCTGTGCCTTCCCCATGGCTGCCCTAGCCTCTTGGCAGTTACTGTGACCTGGAGTCGCCAGAGGGTGGAAAGCCAAGTTGTAGGGATGGGGCTGGA
This sequence comes from Aplodontia rufa, assembly GCA_004027875.1. Classification (NCBI taxonomy): domain Eukaryota; kingdom Metazoa; phylum Chordata; class Mammalia; order Rodentia; family Aplodontiidae; genus Aplodontia; species Aplodontia rufa. The sequence goes on from PVKS010000960.1 coordinate 106,644, forward strand.
GGGTCCCCTGCCAACATGACCCTTTATTTTAGGCTGTTCAAAGCCACGAGCCTGCGGGGAGAGCCCCAGGATGGGCTATACTGCATCCGGAACTCCTCCACCAAGTCAGGGAAGGTAGGTGGTACCACAGGGACCTTCTGGCACCCACTCGGGGGGGCCCAGGACTCTGCAGTTTGCAGACCACCCCAGGCACCTTGACTAGGTCCTGCCTGTGGGGTCCCTCCCAGCAGCACCTTCCATCCATTCTCAGGAATCCGATGCCCTCGGAAGACCAGAGGCTGTGACAGCTGCCCTCCAGCAGGGCCTGGAGAGGGGCTGGGAGACCTGGGGGTGCTGGGACATTAGGGTGGAGTGGGCTTTGCATACTTAGTGGGGAGGCGAGGTGGGGATGGCAGCTGTGTGGTCACTGCCTGTGTCCAGCAGGCGTGGGGTGCTGACCTCACTGAGCCCCTCTCCAGTGTGTCAGAGGTGGGTCCTGCAGCCTGTCGCTGAGCTGCATGCATGCCCCCTCCTCCCCGTAGGTTCTGGTGGTGTGGGATGAGTCTTCTAGCAAGGTGAGGAACTACCGCATCTTTGAGAAGGTGAGGGGCTCTGAGGGTGGGGTGGGGACTTGGCTCTAGGTCTCCCTGGTAAGATGGGGGTAGTGGCACCTGCAGGTGCAACCCTGGACGGGGCACTGGTGGTCAGCCCTAGACCCTGAGTTTATTCACAGACCTTGCTGAACTCGGGGAGCACAGGCCTACCATGCAGGCACACAGGGAGTGGGGGCACCTCGGAGCAGGCCTGCACTGCAGCTGAGCACCTCGTTTGACCCAGCCGCCCTCTGCCCCACAGGACTGTAAGTTCTACCTGGAGGGCGAGGTCCTGTTCCTGAGCGTGGGCAGCTTGGTGGAACACTACCACACCCATGTGCTGCCCAGCCACCAGAGCCTGCTGCTGCGGCACCCGTACGGCTACGCCGGGCCCAGGTGACACCTGCCCCATGGTCCTGTGCCACGCAGATGGAGCCTTGCTGGGCCCCAGCGCCCTGTAGAATCTGGCCAAGCCCCACCTGTTCTGACCTGGAGCAGGACTCCACTCGGGGGCCTCTTTGGGCCTACACAGCCTCTCCATCTCCCTCCCAGGAACCCAGGCTCTAGGACCAAGCCTGCCTGGTTTCAAGGACTAGAAGCCTGGTTCCTGTTGCACAATGCCCTGCAGTGGGCTGGGGCAGTCCGGTGGGAGCCAGAGCTGGCCCTAGGATCCCCCAGGAACAGTAAGACACAGGCTCCAGGAGGGGCCGCTGTCTCCCAGTAAATCAGAGATGACCTTTGCCTGGGCTCGCAGGGCTTGCCTGGGAGGAGGACTTTACTGTGTGCCAACCCACGTGCAGGTTGGGAGCATCCACGGGGACCCTAAGGGCTGGTCTCCCCATCTTGTAAGATACTGAGTGACTTGGCAGGCTACACAGCTAGTCAGGACCTGGCAGGGACAGTCCTGGCTTGGAGCCTGCACTGCGGAGCCCCAGTTCTGCTGCCACAGGTCGCACCCAGGGCTGCAGAGTCCCTTCGTCTACAGTTGGCTCATTCACTGCACTGACAAACGGTTGTGCCTGCTGTGTGCCCAGGGTGGTGCTGCCGTGAGCAGGCCCTGGCCCAGTGTGGCTAAGCTACCAGTCCAGCAAGGGGACACAGTGCAACACCCAGGACAGCAGAGGGTGTCAGGGGCTAGCAGCTGGGAACTTAGCACGTGCTCCAGCAAGACGACTTGGAGGAAGCGGTGCCATGATAGGGCAGAAGAGTTGCCTCTGAGTAGGCCACAGGTGGGTGGGGACAGTGGCATCAGGTGCCCAAGTCCTCGGGATCAGGACCCTGCTTCTGCCATGGAATTCGAGCAGGCCACACTCCCTGGCGCAGCCATCCAGGCTGGGATTTTGTGAAAACCAGCCAGGGTCAGGGCTGGCAGGGGCCCTAGGGTCACCTGGTCCCTGCTTCCCTTCACTTTAGGGCAGAAGGTTTCTAGGTAAAACCCAAGTCAAGGACTGCACTGTGCCACCAGCCAGTGACTGCTCAGAGACGGCCTTCTGTTGGGGTCCCTCACCCCCTGGTGTATTCCAGGCCTGGTGGTTTTCTGGGTCAGCCAGGTCATCAGATGTGGGAGCCAGGCACCACGGTGCATGGGGTCAACAGTCCATCTGCTCCCAGCAGCAGGTATTCACCACCTCTGCAGGTGTCTCCCTTCCAGCCCTCCCCTGGGAGAGCAGTTGGTATACCACCATCCAGTTTGGTGCACAGGGAGCTTATGGTGTTCCAAACCATCTCTGGGAAACAGTCTTTTGCCTGTCTGCCCTGAACTCAATTAGGACCCCTGGGGACAGGGCACAGCACTTCCCACTGTGACTAGTTGCCATTCCTGTAAAATTTAAAATAGGGATTGGTGGGGGAGTGGTGGCTCAGCAGTTACAGTGCTTTCCTGGCATGCCTGAGGACCTGGGTTCAAACCCCAGCACCATGTACACAACTGAGTGTCAGAGCAACAAGACCCAGATGAAAAATTAAAGTTGATTCTCTCTCTCACATTCTCTTCCCCTATCTCTCTTTTCAAAAGCAAAAATAAAAGAGGGGTTGGATCAGAGAAGCACTCTGGCTGCTGCCTGGGGGTCCGCTGAGCTGCTGTGTGCCACGGTGCACTTATTTTGCTGCCAGCTCAGTGGCTAGCACATTTTTTAAAAATCCTGGGCTGAAGTTTTGGGGGTTCTGGGGCACAGAGCTAGGTGAAGGGTCCTATTGACTGATTGGACAACTGAGGCCCATGGCTGTCCAAGGCCCACCCCAGCCTGGCCCAGCCTGGCCTCACCTCCTGGGCCCTGGGCCTACTGGCACAGCTTGTGGACTATACCTGGCCCAGGGCCTCATTTGAAAGAGTATACGTTGGGGGCTGCAGCGGTGGCTTGGTGGTTACGGTGCTTGCCTGGCATGCGCAAGTACACGGGTTCAAACCCCAGCACCACATACACAACTAAGTCTCAGAGCAATGAAGGCCATGTGAAAAACTCAGTAAAAATTGATTCTTTCTCTTTCTCACTATCCCTTAAAAAAAATCACATCAGACTCAATGTCTGCACATTAAAAAAAAAAAAAAGAGTGTACATTGGGGCTAGTGGAGGGGTCCGAGTCTTGATCCCCCAGCATGAAGAAGGGGCCTTAAAGAGTCCCTGCTCTCCTGAGACCATCTCCTGAGATGACCTTCATTGGTGTGCTAGCCTGGGCACTTGACACACTTCCTTCTAGAAATGACGTTCGTTAGTCCCATTTCACAGGTGAGACTCAGGCCCAAGTCCACGCCCCAGCACCAATGCTTGTTGTCATGGGACCCTGTGGCTGCATGCTGCTCTGAGCCCAGACCCTGGCCCTTGCCTCGGATAGTCACCATGGTGGTATCCGTCAGCTCTCTGCTTCCCAGGGCTGGAGGATGCCCTCCGCCACCAAGGGAACCACTGCTCTGCTTGGTGCCTTTCCTGCTTCTCCCAGGGCAGGTGTGTGGGGCGTAGGTCCAGCTGGCCAGGCAGCCCAGGTCTTGTTCCCCACTGGCGACCCGACCCGTGGTGTGGTGAGACCCCCCTGTGCCTTCTGTTTCTTTGACTTTCATTATTAAAAGATATTCTTATTTATTGTTGTTGTTATTGGAAGTGCTGGGATTGACCTCACACTTGCTAGGCAGGTGCTCTGCAGCTGAGCCACACCCAGCCCCAGAGACAAGCTCGTAGGTGCAGTCCAAGCCCCAGCTCTGGGTCAGACTGAGGGGAGCGCCCCCTGCTGGAGGGGGCTCAGACTACAGCTCTAGGAGGGCCTCCTGCATCCCTGGCTCAGGCTAGTGCTCCCACTGGGGGCAAGGGAGGACAAGGTAGTGACCACAGTAAGGAGCCCAGTGTTCCCTGGACAGACTGCAGACTGAGGCCCAGAAAGAGCCTTTTGAGAGTGATCCAGGCCCTGGAGAGTGACCTGCATGACACCAAGATCACTTAGAGAATATGAGGCAGAACTGGGGCTTCAGTCCAGGTGTCTCAACTTGGGGGACAGGAGGGTGTGAGATATGCTCCCCATCAACTCTTAGATGCTGCCGGAGAACTGAGGCGGGAAGCCAGGGGACTCAAGGCAAGACCCCATGAGAGGGCCAGTGATGCTCTGTGCAGCTAATTTTTCTTGTGATAGTTTACCATTCAGCTGTGATAGTTCACAGTTCATCAAGCCATAATACATCTTAAAAACACTTGCAAAGAGTGCTTTATGATATCCGGTCTATGTCAGGCCATCATCTTTCTTCTCCAGATGTCCTGCACCTCTACTCCTAGCTCCTACTTTGTATAGCCTTGCTGTCTTCACATGGGACTTAGACCACAGGCGTCCCAGGACCGTGACTTCATCATCATGTGTTAACCCTTCAGTGAACTTGCTCCTATTCCATCATATATATACTATCCTAGAGGAGGGCCACAGCTGGGCTCTGGCCAAAGTCCTGTCAGAGCTTGCACATCCTGCAGGTGTCCGCTTGCCTGTCCTGTTCCCTCCACCTGGAAAAGACACCTGGTGGTGGGGGAGGAGACACCTCAGGAAAGGCTCCAGTGCTTAGAGGCCTGGGGACAGGGACCCCTGAGGTGTTTGACAGTGCATGCAGGTGGTGACCCCCTCCACACTCCTGTCCAGCCATTCGCGGGAGGAAGGCTCTGGGGGCACAGGGCTCTGCCTGGTCCTCTTCTGTCTCCTTGGACTTCGTGAGTGCTGCAGGAAGTTTCGCAGGAATCGGAGGCTGCCTGACAGCTGCTCTTGCATTTGCTCTCTGCCTTTATCCCTGGCCACACCCTGAGCTGTCCTGAGCAGAGGCATTTCCTCTCCCCTTGTATTTCCTGTGGAATAAAATTAAATAAAACAAATGTGTAGCCCATTATGAAGATCTCTGCAACCTCCAAGAAGAGCCCTGGTGCCATGGGCGCCACCTCCTGTGGCCCAGCTTAGGCAGGTCTGTGTTCTTGTTTTTCTGAGCAGCCTTCCCCACAGTGCACCCTTTGCAGCACTCCCTGCCTTTGTGTTTTACAGCTTCCGCTCGTTGTCCGTGAGACCTGTTCATGTGGCCATGCATGGCTTAGTTCAGTTCGTTCAAGCTCATCACTGCTGGACTCTGGCTGCTCTGAGCCACATCCCCAGCCCACCCCCTCCTTTTTTTTTTAAAAGAGAGTGGGAGAGAGAATCAGTGTGTTTATTGCTTCATCTGGTTTCTGTTGCTCCGACACTTAGTTGTATATGTGGTGCTGGGGTTCGAAGCCGCGTCCTCACCCATGCCAGGCAAGTGCTCCACCCACCGAGCCACTGCTCCAGCCCTACACTTTGTCTGTTTCAATGTGATTTGATTTGCACTGCTGGGGGTCAAATGCAGGGCCTGTGAGTGCTGAGCAGGCACTCCACCCCTGAGCTGCGCCCCAGCCCTCACTTTCTATTGTCTAGTTTTTTGAGATGGGTGTTTCTATGCTGCCCAGGTGGGTCTTGAGCTCCTGGACGCCAGTAATCCTCCTGCTTCAGACTCCTGAAGAGCAGGACTGCAGGTGCACACCGTGCCTGGCAGTTCTTTTTCTATCGTGTTTTTCTTTTCATTCTTTTAAACAATTTTTGGAAAAAAAATCACTCCATTATCCCCTCTTATAGTTGGAAGGTCACATACTCTTCCTAGGAATTCTACAGTTAACCAGTAAGTCTCCTCCTCCTGCACAGAGCAGGTTCTGAGGTGACTGCCCATCCACTTAGCTCCGCGTGGCTTCATGTTGTACCTAATCTGTGCTTTTTAACTCCTACCTTAAACAATATCCTTTTTTTTTTTTTTGTATTTGGAAAAAGGTCAATTTTAATAGCGCTAAAGTCTACGCAAAAAAAAAAGAAAGAAAAAAAGGATCATTTCAGTCATTTAAAAGTACACAGTTCTTGGGCCTGGAGTGGTGGCTCAGCAGTTGGAACTCTTGCCTGGCATGTACGAGGACCCAGGTTCAAACCCAGCACAACTAGATAAAATTGATTCTCTGTTTAAAAAAAAATTGATAGAGGGAGGGACTGGAGTGGTGGCTCAGCAGTTACAGCGCTTGCCTGGCATGAGCAAGGATACAGGTTCAAATCTCAGCACCACATACACAAGGAAATGTCGGAGCAACGAAATCCACACGAAAAATTAAATAAAATTGATTCTTTATGGGATTGGGGATTTAGCTCAGTGGCAGAGCTCTTGCCTAGCACACGCAAGGCCCCGAGTTCAGTCCTCAGCCCTGAAAAAAAAAATTGATTCTTTGTCTCTTTCTCTCTCTCTCTCACTCTCTCTCTTCAAAGCAAAACAAAACAAAGGTAGCCAAATCATAAGTGAGACAAGTGGTTTGCTGCCAAAAAAAAAAAAAGGTAGAATCAATTTTATCATCTTGTTTTTATTTCTCTGACACTTAGTTGTGTATGTGGTGCCGGGGTTTGAACCAGGTCCTCCCTCATGCCAGGCAAGCACTGTAACTGCTGAGCTACCACTCCAGCCCTCTCATTTTTTATTTTGAGACAGGGTCTAAGTTGCTGAGGGCCTCGCTAAATTGCTGAGGCTGGCTTTGAACTCACAATCCCCTGTCTTCATCCTCCTGAGTCACTGAGATTACAGGAGTGCACCACCGTGCCCTGAACGTTTATCCTTTGGTGAGTGGATTGCTTCACTTAGCATAATGTCTTCAAGGTTTGTTCATATTATACCACATATGAGAATTTCTCCTTTTTAAAGGCTGAATACTATTCCATCGTTCATCCTTTCATCATCCAGTGGACACTTGGGTTACTTCCATCCTGGGTTATTGTGAACAATGCGCTATGAACATAACTATTTTTAAACTTCAGAATCCCCCTTGGAAGCCCACCCTCCCATAGGAGTAAAGTCTGTCTTGTTTTCCCACCTCTGACCATGTGTTTATTTTATCTCAAACCTGGCATAACACTGGTACCACAGCAAAGAATTCAACATGATTTGTGAAGGGTACAAACATTCAGACCATAGAAGATGGATAGCCCTCACTGCTAAAGGTGGCCCTAAGGCTGTAACTGATACTCAACATTCTCTGCGGGCAAGCACTTTGGCTCTTCTAGATGGTTCTAGATCTCCAACGGTCTGAGCCTCTAGCGTCCTGCCTTTATAGGTCGAGTGCTAAAACTTGCCTGTTTACAGTTCTTGGCCATGAGAGTACCAAGAGATGTCTGTCCCCCTCCCACAAATGCCGCCTGAAGGCTAGGGATTTAGTGCAGCTGTAGAGTGCTTGCCTAGCATTCATGAGGCTCTAGGTTTGGGGGGCGATGCCCAAGTGTCAGACATATTTCTGACTGTACCAGTTACGTAGCTGGTAGCCCTACATACTCCCAGGACTGAGGGTCAGTTATCCCTGCTAGTGTGGTCAGTAGGTATGAGTTGTCCCAAGTGACCAGGTAGCAGCGATAACTTCAACTCTACTATGTCCCCTAGTAGAAGTGTCCTCCTTGTAACCATCACCTCTAGAATCAAAAGAACCCAATGTTGCAGAATGGGAAGCACAACTGGAACACTGGGACCATGTAATGGAGACAGAGCCTCTTGAATGGCCACTGCTATAGAGTACGTGCTGCTTCCTGGAGATATGTGCACTGTCCTTCCAGAATGTCATCTCCAAGCTGAAGCCTCATCTGAGTCTTCATGCAGCCATTACATTAGTCTAGTAGACCAACTCTGGATGGTGCAGTATGTGGTCAGAAAAGAGGGGCCCCTGATCATGTGTCTACCGTATGAGAAATAAGAACTCTGGTCCATTTTCAGAATGTGGCCTTAAGGTTCGCATATAAAAGGAAGCCATCTGAGGTCAGGAAACTTGTGGTTAGAGATGATCTGTTTTTAAACTCCTTATCAGATATCCCATTACACCATCGTTCTTTTCTGTACCCATCTCAATTTTATATTAGGCTATCACGCACATTGTACCCCTGAGCTCGTCCAATCAGAGTGAAGCAGGTAGGATCGTGTCAGGTTGGAGATAACAGCAGGCAGATGCCCGCTCACGTGTGCATGCTCATCTATCTCCTCTGTGATTGTACCCTTCTGCAGAAGTGGTCTGTCTTGCTCACTCACTTCTGGGCATGCGTTTGATTTTCTTATGGCACCTCAGGAATAATTTTATTTCTAACAACTGTCACACCTCCTTTGCCATAAAAACAGGTCCCTTAGCACTTGGCAGTTGTGATTCCAGGCCAGCAAGTCAGACACCTTGTGAGTTCTTGGGTAGTGGTGCTGGCAGATGCACTGTAGGAGAAAAGGCAAACCCATACCCAGAAGCGTGGCAGTACTGGTAAGCAAGTGCTGCTGCCTTTCCCAGGACAAAAGGGCTCCAGTGTAATTGGCTGCTTCCAAAGGCTGGCTGGCTCCCCAAGGGGTTCAGCCATCTTCTGATGCTCACAGGTTGGAGATATGGCTGTGGCAGTAGCTGATCAGCATTGGTTATGAAGAGCCCATGATATGAGCTTTTGCACAGCCTCTATTGTACTGAAATGGAAAATTTGGAAGGAAACTCAATTGCCCTCTTCCACTGACCGGTGAGTCTAGTTTCCTGTTTCTGCCAGCTGGTAGAGTCTGTCCAAGGTGCAGACCTCTGCAGCTGGTGATGTTACAGCTCTTAATGGAGGCAGTGTTCCTCAGTGTTGCAGAAGACTCCAGTGGCCCAGCAGACTCCAGCAGCTCATATTCAATTTCCTCTTTTTTCTGTGTTCTTGTTTTGTGAATTCAGAGCATGAAATCCACATACTGGTATGAGTGAAGAATGATTTATGGAAGAAGCAGGAAACAGAACTCTTGCAGGGTGCAAAAGTGGACCTGGAGAGCAGGCTTTCTCTATCTAAGTGTGCTTGGCTAGGGGTTTATATAACCCTTGCATCACTGCTCTTGGTCCAAACTTCTGCAAATGAGGGTTTGGGAAAAGCATCAATGCTATTGGTTCAAATTTATGCTAATTAGGGAATGTAGATGCACTAACACTATCGGTCAAATCTCAAGTCCCATCTTTCATTCTTGGCTTCTTCAGGAAGCGGAAGGTTGACATCAGCGAATTGAGCATGCTCAGTGTGGGGAGCAAGGCAGCATGGAGCTGAAGCTCCATGTGAAGTGGGATCCAGCAGCAGGTGTCCACATGGGGCATAGGCCTGGCCACTCAACGAGAACAGGTTGGAGTCAGTGCACCTCAGGCCCACTCACCTGCATGGTGGGCTCCAAGCACAGAGTGCTTCCTGCCTGCACTGGAGCACACAAGGGCTGCCACTGTGCAGCTTCACTGCTCCGTTGCTCCTTGTTCCATTGTTCTGCTGCTGCTTCTATGCTCCATGTGTAAGGCAGGCTTCATGTTTTGGGTGCTGGGAAACCGGACCACTGCCACCATGGCTGCTTTGTTCAGGCTACTGTGCCAGCAGTGCAGTAGCAGAGGACAGAGGCAGGCTGATACCAACTGGCTGAGCCACTCTGCTCAGTTGTTCAGAGCTCCTGTCATGATGTGCTCTGATGGACACTCACACGCACTACAAAGACCTGCATCCTTTCTGCCAACTCCAGGAGCCCATCCATGTGCTTCTTCCTTAGACCTCTACATCCTCTAACTTCCGGGCTCCTGACCCGGAAGATGTGCTTCCCACATCTCTCTCTGCACAAAGGGAAGGACTGTGAGCACCACCTGGAGTTGGGCTTAACACTGAGATCTGCCTCCTTCCTACTGTCTTTCCTGCAGCGCAGCTGCAGGCCATTTTCAGCTCACTCCCTTGTGTAGAGCTCTCCTTCCTTTTCTTCCTCTGTCAGTGCGCCATGCTATAGGTATGAGCGCAGTGACACCGGAGTGCGGTGGTGGGTGACCATGAGGTCTACAGCACTATCTTTATACCTACTTGAATCCAACCACTTTGGGATTATATTTACCCGACTTCGCGACTTGGTAGTTGAATGCAGCTTATGACAGGTGGCTCTTGCCTCAGACTCAGTTTTTATTTTTATTTTTAAAAGAGAGAGGGACAGGGGCTGGAGTGGTGGCTCAGTGGTTACGGCGCTTGCCCATCATGTGTGAGTACACAGGTTCAAACCCCAGCACCCACGTACACAACTAAGTGTCAGAGCAATGAAAGCCATGTGAAAAACTCAATAAAAATTGATTCTCTTACTGTCCTTCTCTCTTTAAAAAAAAAGAGAGAGAAAGAAACAATTTTTAGTTTTTCACGTGGCTTTCCTTGCTCTGAGACTTTGATGTGTACGTGGTGCTGGGGTTTGAACTCGCATACTAGCACATGCCAGGCAAGCGCCAAGCGCCGCCGTAACCACCAAGCCACTGCTCCAGCGCCTCAGATTCAGTTTTGATGTCCCATAGAAAATCCTTTCTCTATCAGGGCCCAGTAGAATTCTAGAAGTTACTTTTAGCTTCTTGGATCTATGGGCTTGTATCTATTATAATAATATTATTTCACCTTTCAACTGCCACTTCCATTTTCAGGGACTCCAATTACAAATGTATTAGGCCTCATTAAGTTGTCCTATAACTTGCTATTCAATTTTTTTTGGGTTCCAGGGATTGAACTCCAAGGTGCTTAACCACTGAACCATATCCCCAGCCGTTTTTGTTGAGACAGGGTTTCACCAAGTTGGTAAGGCTGGCTTTGAACTTGAGGGTCTCTTGACTCAGCCTCCACCTTCTGGGATTACAAGCGTTCACCACCATGCCTGGCTTGCTGTTCAGTCTTTCCCAGCTGTTTTTCTATTTGATTTAGTTCCTTTCTCCATGTCTTCAGGTTCTACAACCTTTTGTGTATAATCTATTAATCCTATTCTTGTATTTTCCTTTATATGTTTGATTTTTGTTATTGAATATCTCCATGTCTCTAGTTAATTTACTCAATCATCTTCTACCCCTCCCTCCTCTCTTCAGCATCTCTCATAGTTGGGGCTGGGGCTGGAATCCAGGGCTAACAGATGCCAGGCAAGCTTTCTACCACTGAGTCACATCCATAGAGCCTGCCTGGGCCAGAGCATGCAGCTGAATGCTAGGCTATCAGAGCATAAGACAGAACCGGCATCCTGTCATAAGTCATCCGAGGAAAGCAAGAGTGTTGTAGCAAACAAGCTGGGCGGGAAGCAGCAAACTGCACTTGGAGAATGAGAGCTCTAGTTAACACCGGCGGGCCCAGCGGAGTTATGTACTCCAAAGCTCTGAGCACACTACGGATTTACACACTACAGGCTTTCTAACATTATCTCCTTCTTGTCTTGTAGCAAGAGTTCCTTTTAGATTGCCTTGCAGGAAGCTTGCACAGGGTTTTGGGGAGGCAGGAAGCACAGGTACAGAAGCAAACGTGATGTAGGAATTCCAGTTAGGCAGGTTCTGCGGCTCCATAGCTGAGTGTTTCTCCTTCCAGGGGCATTCCCACGCTTTTCACGCCACTGAGGCAAGGGGGAATGAATCCTAACACCGGCCTTTCTATCACAAGTGCAGTGGCCCCTGGCCCTGCGGTGATCAGAGAGGCTCCTCTGGAGCAGAGGGCTGGATTTCTCGTTATTCCGCCGCCGACACCGCGAGGAGCGGCCCGGACAGGAGGGCGGTGCGGGCGGGTGCCGTAAAGCCTCTTGGGCCGGCCTCCGGGTCGCCGCTGCTGGGCAGCCTGTTTCCTGGTTCTGTGCGTCCGGCCCCAGCAGACCTTCCCATCTGCGGGGCCTTATCGGGGCCCGCAGGCCACGCTGCCCCGACCCCACCCTGGCCGCCCGCCCAGCCCCAGAACCCTGCCTGGGGCCCACCCACCCGCCGGCCACCCGGGTCTCTGCGCGTCGCGTGGCGCAGGTGACCGGGATCAGCTCCGGCGACTCCTGGGGACCCGCGCCGCAGGGATCCGCGAACCAACCCGAGCCAGGCCCCGCCCTCTCTGCCGCGGACGCCTGCGAGGCTGCGCAGTTCCCCGCCGCCAATAGGCCCCGCCCCCTCCAGGGCCGAGATTGACCAATAGCAGTGTTCGATGCTGAGCTGTGGCGGCGCGCACCGGACCAATGGGATGGCGCGTCGTTGGGCTGCGGCGCCGCAGGCCGCACCCAGCTCGGGCGGCGGGGGCAACCAGGGCGGAGGGGCCGGGCGGGCCGCGGGTGCGCGCGGCGGACGGGGGCGGAGCCGGAGCCCGGGACTTAGCCGTAGCCCCAACCTCAGCCCCAGCCCCAGCCCCAACCCCAACCCCAACCGCAGCGGCAGCGGAGCCCGCAGGCGGCGGCCGCACTCACGTCGGGAGGCCGCGTGCTGCTCTCGATTCTCCGCTGAGGTGAGGAGGGCGCGGGCGGGCGCAGGCGGGCGGGTCCTCCTCCGTCCCGGTGCAGCGGCGCGGGCTGCGGGCTTGGCACGGTGGGCAGGCCACCCCGTGCGGGCGCGGCCGGGTCTGCGCCTCTCCGGGTGCTGACTCCGGCCTGGCTTCGGGGAGGCCCCCGGAGCCTCCCGCGCCCCTTGGCGTTCACAGCCGAAGGCGTGCGGCCGGCGGTTTGTGCAGTGCCGCTCCGGGCTCGCCCGCAGACTGTCTGATCGTACGCCCGGCCCCTAAAGGCCTTTTGAAAACAGCCGAGCGCTGTGTGCGTTGCAGTAAGTCACTGTGGAGGGATTTGTGCGTGTCGGAAATCGAGTGAAATCTTCCTGGGGACGGGAAGGAGAAGGTTGAAAGATCCGCTCTGCCTCCTTTGCAAAACACCGGTGAAAACCAGCCTTGTGCGGGCACCAAGACGCGAGGACATGTCAGGCCCAGGGTGGATTTTAGTATCAGGGTGGGTTTATAAAAACTGCAGTCGTGGGCTGGGGGATGTAGCTCAGCTTGCCTAGCCTTCGATCCCCAGCACTACAAAAATAAATAAATACCTTTAAATAAAGCAATAAATATTTAAAAAGCTGCAAATGTGTGCAAATGTTTTAAAATAAAAAATTTTAATGTGCCTTTTAAATTCTGACTATGGGCAAAACTAGTGTAGTTTTTTTTTTTTTAAGGAAATGAATGGCTTTGTCAGTCACAACTGTTTTTCAGAGTTTTGATGTGGTTTATAGCAGAACAACTGGTAGAATCTGTTAGTTGATTACTTTGTCTTGTGTAGCTTCTAAAGTTCCAGAGAGTTAAGATCTTCGAATGATCTGAATCTAAATTCTGCTTCATCTCCAAATAATGCGATAGTTTCATTAAAAAAAAGTGTGTGCTCCCGAGTATGTGTGTATTTTTCTCCTTGTTCTTGCTCTACTACTGAGCCTCTGTTTTATGTTTTATACAGGCTGATACTTTTCTCCTTTAACAGTTTTGATGTTATTTGATGCTGATAAGGTTTTGTTTGGTCATCAGTTTTGTTGCTGATTTTACCATAAAAGCTGCTTCTTTATCTCATTGTTTTTAGTTCTTTCATATAGTCCTTACAGTGATAAGTTATAAATGTAAATACTGGGGTCCCAGACTCAACTGGCCCCCCATCCCCACCACAGGTTTCTCCCAGTAAACCTGTTACTGTTGAGCTGAAAAGAAAAACAAAAGACAAAACAAAACCCCCAGAAAAGTAAATGCTGAAATGCTTCAAAAGGTACCATTTTTTTTTATTGTATGAAATTCAAGAGTTTGTCTCCTTTTCTTCCCTTCCTCCTTTCTGTGTTGTACGCTTCTCTCACATGTGCTCTTGCTGTTGAGAATAGCAATTCCTGTTTACGCTCATACCAGTTTTCCTTGATTTGACCCCTCAGTCCCAGATGTCATATCCTTTTTTTTGCTCTGGTGATTGAATCCAGGGGTGCTTTACCACTGAGCTACATCCCCAGTCCTTTTTGTCTTTTATTCTGAGATAGTGTCTTGCTGAGTTGCAGAGGCTGCCCTTGAATTTGTAATCTTCCAGCCTCAGCCTCCCAAGTCACTGGCATTACAGGATGGGCCACTGTCCCTGGCCAGATATCATGTCATTTTAACTGTTAAATATTTCAATATGTGTATCTAAAAGATAAAGACCTTTGAAAAAGGTAAACACAAATACTACTATCAGAAAGAAAGGTTCAGTGCGTACAGATGCTTAATTCCTGTTTTGTAGCTTTCAGAATAAAGTGTTAGTTCCCTAGTGTCCTTTAAAAGTAGGCTGTGAATTGTGTCTACGTGTTTTTGTCCTTGTGAACTCATGGACTTAAATGTATTTCTTTCTTTTTCTTTTTTTTTTTTTAATCCAGTAACAGGTTTTAAACCTGGGTACTCATGCATGTCAGGCAAGGTCTGTAACTGCTGAGCCACTGCTCCAGTCCCCCCAGCCCTTTTTTTATGTTTTATTTTGAGACAGGGTCTTACTAAGTCCTTAGAGCTTCGCCAAGTAGCTGGGGTTGGTCTCTACCTTGGAATCCTCCTGCCTAGCCTCCTGAGTTCTTGGGATTACCAGCGTGTGCCACCATGCTGGGCACAGACTGACACATATTTCACGTTCACTCCATTGTAGATGTTATCTTATTTTTTTCTTTTTTGGTTCTGGGGAATTGAACCCAGGGATGCTTTACCAAAGAGCAGCCCATTTTATTTTTTATTTTGAGATAGGGTCTCATTAAGTTACTGAGGGTGTCTTTGAACTTGTGATCCTCCTGCTTTATTTTTTATTTTGAGACAGCATCTTGCTAGTTGCTCAGGGTCTTGCTAAGTTGGTGAGGCTCTTCTTGAACTTGTGACCCTCCTGGCTCAGCCTCCTGAGTTGCTGGGATTATAGTCATGCACCTTGGTGCCCATATTACCCTTAGTGATTGTCCAACAGGAATCTGTTCACATTTGCTTTTATATCTTTTACATACAACGCATAATCCTTCTGTTGCCTTCTTTCTGGTGCGATAAAGAGCACATACTTATTTTGTATATTTTCTGTCCTAGCCCTGGAACCATCGTTTTCTCGAAGGGGCCTTTGTTTCTGCTAATGAAAAGTAGGGAAGGTTAAGTATCCCTAATCTGGAAATCTGAAATCCAGAACCCCATGGATTTTGGAATGCTTCTTGAGGTCACAGTGGAATATCCTTGGCTAACGTGCTGTGTGGGTCGCTGTCAGCATGCGGGCTTCCTGAGCATCTCTGAGGGAAGAGGCCACCCGGCCCTGTAGCGGGGATGCACAGACCATTCCATGCACACAGGGCTAGTGAGGTTGCTCACAGGTAGAGTGCTTAGGACATGCAAGGCCCTGGATTCAGTCCCATGCATAGGGAAAAAAAAAAGTATGAAATTACCTTGAAGGATATATGTACATGAAACGTAAATGAATTTTGTGTTTAGACTGGGTTCTAGCCATAAGAGACCTCATCAAGTGTATGCAAATAACCTCAAATCTGAAAGAATCCTACATGTTTTTGGTTTCAAGCATTTGAGATGGGGAATACCCAATCTGTGCCTAGAAACAGCATCCTGGCCTTTGGGCTGCTTGCTTGATGGTTGTTTCTAGGTCCTTTCAGTGACATGGGTCACTGACACTCAGCATGACGGAAGCTAGCTTGAGCCTTCTTGCACCTGTACCTTTTCCTTTAAAACTAAACATCTTGTTTCTTCTTATTCAGTCATTTCAGCCCACACTGCACACGTTCGTCTCAGAAGGCTGTGACCACTAATGAAACTAAGAGGTCTTTGTTAGGACTCTAGAAGTTACTGTGTGATTTTTAATTTTGCCTTCATTATTTAGGGTTTTTTTTTTGTTTTTTTTTTTTTAAGCGGGGGATAGAGTGAGAGAGAAAGAGAATTAGTTTTGCTTAGGTTTTCATCTGGCCTTTTTTTCTCCGATGCTTAGTTGTGAGTGTGGTGCTGGGGTTTGAACCTGGGTCCTCATGCATGCCAGGCAAGCACTTTAACCACTGAGCCACCACTCTGCCACCCCCCTTTTTTTTAAAAAAAAAGAGAGAGAGAGAATCTATTTAGTTTTTCATTTGACCTTTGTGTCTCTGACACTCAGTTGTGTGTACATGGTGCTAGGGTTCAAACCCAGGTCCTCACACATGCCAAGCAAGTGCTCCAACTGCTTAGCCACTGCTCCAGCCCTAGGGATTACCTATTTATTTATTTAAAAGAGAGAGGGTCAGTGAGAGAGAAAGAATCAATTTTATTTAGATTTCATGTGGCTTTCATTGATCTCTTTGTTGTGCATGTGGTGCTGGGGTTTGAACCTGCGTCCTTGCACATGCCAGACAAGTGCCGCAACCGCAGAGTCACTACTCTAGCCCTGGCATTGCTTTTTTTTTTTTTAAACAGAGAGAGGGAGACAATGAGAGAGAGAGAAAGAGAATCAACTTTATTTTTCCATCTGGCCTTTGTTTCCCTGACACTTGTGTATGTGGTGCTGGGGTTTGAACCCAGGTCCTCGTCATATGCCAGGCAAGTGCTGTAACTGCTGACTGAGGCACCGCTCCAGACCCCCACCTCCACCCTGGATTGCTTTTTAAAAATTTAATTTTGAATGGGCACAGTGGTGCACACCTGTAATCCTAGCAACTCAGAAAGCTGAGGCAGGAGGATTCCAAGTTCAAAGCCAGACTCAGCAACTTAGCAAGGCCCTAATCAATCAAGAACCTGTCTCAAAATAAAAAATAAAAGGAGCTGGGAATGTGGCTACGGGGTAAAGCACCGTTGAGTTAAATTCCCAGTAAGCCCCCCCCAAAGCATTGTTTAGTGAATGGTGTTAAAAGGCTTTCAGACACAAGAGTGTAGCTGAGTGTTGCTTCCTGTCTCTCATCTCGTTCCCTCCTTTCCTTCTAGACAATCTTTCCAACTTGTTTTTTTTTTTTTTTTTTTTTTATATTGGAGATTTAACTCAGGGGTGCTCTACCACTGAGCTACATCTCCAGCTCTTTTTATTTTTTTGTTTTGAGGCAGGGTCTCACTACTGTTGTGACTGGCCTTGAACTTGGGATTCTCCAGGCTCAGCCTTCCCAGTTGCTGGTGTCACACGTGTTAGCCACCCTGACCATCAAGATAAAATTACTGTTTTTTTGTTTTTGTTTTTCTTCTTATTTTTGGGTGGGTACTGGGAATTGAACCTAGAGATGCTAAACCATGGAGCCACATCCTGAGCCAGTTTTTGTTAATTTTTTTTTTTTTTAAGAGAGAGGGACAGTGAGAGAGAGAGCTCCGACACTTAATTACGTACATGATGCTGGGGTTCGAACCTGTATCCTCAGGCATACCAAGCAAGTGCTAGGACTGCTGAGCCACTGCTCCAGCCCCCACTCAGCCTGTTTTTATTTTGAGACAGGGTCTTCTTGAGTTTATTAAGGCTTTGCTAGGTTGCTGATGCTCTCTTTGAACTTGAGATTCTCCTGCATCAGCCTCCTGAGCTGCTGGGATTAAAGGTGTGCACTACTGTGCCCTGCTATAACTACATTTAAAATTTTTTTTTCTTTTTTTTTTTTCAGGCCTGAGAATTTTTTTTTTTTTTTTAAGAGAGAATCAATTTTATTTTCTCATCTGGTTTTAGTTTTTCCAACAGTTGTGTGTGTGGTGGTGGGGCTCAGGCTTGAACTCCGGTCCTTATGCAATCCAGGCAAGCCCTCTACCACCTGGCCACTGCTCCAGCCCTAGCTAAACTTTTTCCTTTCTTGCTTTTTTATTTTATTTTATTTTTTTAAAGAGAGGGAGAGAGAATCAATTTTATTTACTTTTTCATCTGGACTTTTGTTTCCCTGACACCTAGTTGTGTATGTGGTGCTGGGGTTTGAACCCGGGTCCTTGTGCATGCCATGCAGGTGCTGTACCTCTGAGCCACCGTTCCAGCCCCACGGTTTCCTTTTGTAAACAGTTGCCATGAGCCCCTCAGCTGCAGTAGCACAGCTTTGGGTTGGTGTGTGTGGTAAGGCATCCAGTTCACTTTAACAACAGGCTGTAGTAGTCTCCTCCCTCCACCCATTGTTCTCCCACATCTACTTCACTGAGCTGTGAGATAGGTATGTGCATCACAGAGCTGTAGCCCTAGTCATTCATAATGATTTGCTGGCACCTGTTTTGTCTGTTCTACCCGCAAGATGTTTCCTGAACCAGTCCTGTGCCATCTCCACTGTCACTGCCTGGGTCACTGCAGCCATTATCTCTTCCTTGGACACCATAGCAACCCCCAGCTAGTCTCCCTGAATCGTTTGTTCCCACTCATCTCCCACCCATCAGTTAGAGTGGTTAGCATAAAATATCATCGGATTATAGCAGGGCGTGGTGGCTCTGCCTGTAATCCCAGTGCCTCAAGAGGCTGAGAGGCAGGAAGATCTCCAATTCAAAGCCAACCACAGCTATTTAGTGAGGCCCTAAGCAACTTAGTGAGAACCTGTCTCAAAATAAGACATGAGAAATGGCTGGGGATGCCGCTCCATGGTAAAGCACCTGTGAGTTCAATCTCTGGTAGCAGAAGGAAAAAAAAAAGCGTATCAATGCCAGCACTGTGTTTCTCTTTCTTTTTTTAAAGAGAGAACAGTGAGGGAGAGACAGACAGAATCAATTTTTATTGAGTTTTTCACTTGGCCTTCGTTGCTCTGACCCTTAGAATGTACATGGGTGTTGGGGTTTGAACCCATGTACTCGTGCATGCTGGGCAAGCGCTGTAACCGCTGAGCCACCACTCCAGCCCCAAGCATTGTGTTTTTCAGTACAATATTCAATAAATTACATGGAGTATTCAATACTTTATATAAATAGACCCTGTGTTAGATGATTTTTTGCCCAGCTGTAGGCTAATGTAATTGTCCTAAGCACTTTTTTTTTGGTCCAGGGGAGCTTTACCACTGAGCTGTATCTCCCCTTGTGTTCTGAGCGCCAGAACCTATTGTATTGGGTAGGTACTGTAAGATGTATGTCTTTTCTGTCAAACTTGAAAGATTGTGATGTGTAACCCACTACCTCCATTTTAGATCCCCCTCCCCCTTGAAGATAGTAACTCACTCACCTGTGTCCGCCCACCTCTTTCCAAGGACCCCTTCTGGTACCCAGCCATCTTCCTCCCCAGCCATCTTCCTCCTTCCTCCGGTGAACTTGGAATCACTATGACCCTCACTACGTGTGCAGCGACCCCCACCCCCATTCGCTCCCAGTGGCCACCTACTCCCTCTTGCACCCGCCTCCTCCTAATCACAGCCAATCATGTAGACTGTGCACCTGAGCTCCAATTAGGGCGAAGGGCAGCACTGCGTGAGGTCGACATTAAAAACCCCTCACTGTCTTGCAAGGCACGCATTTGTTCTTTTGCCCTTGGGGTGAAATAAAATTTCTGCTGTGCTCACCCACACCCGACCACGTGTTTGATTTCATTTATAACAGTACTCAGTACTTGTAGAATGAGAGAATGATGTAAGATTCACTTTCTTTAAGTCTGGGAAATTTGCGTCATACTCTCCGGAAATGATAGAGCACCAGGGTAGTCTGGGGGTTTAGCTCAGAGGGTGAGTGCTTCCCCAGTGTGCCTGAGGCCCTGGCTTCCCTGGTTGCAACTGCCGCAGGACCTTCACGGACCAGGAGAGCTAACCAAGGAGCGCTAAGGGCACAAGGCCATAAAACTTCAGGGAGGGCTTGTGAAGGTCAGGTCAAGTGTGTCCTTGAAAGAGGGTCCTGGAGGTAAAGGAGATGTTATTCTGTGAAGGAGAAGTGAAAGGATGTATTTAGATTAAATTTTTTTGGTCTCTTTTTTTGTTTTCTTTTTAAACTGGGAATTAAACCTAGGGGAGCTTTACCACTCAGCTTACATCTTCACCCCTTTTTGTATTTTATTTTGAGATAGGGGCTTGCTAGGTTGCTGAGGGCCTCATTAAATTTCAGAGTTGGGCCTCAGCCTCTCATGTCACAGTTCCAGGATTATAGGCGTGCACCACCATACCCTGCTTCCAGTCCTTTTAATTTTTTTGTTTTGAGACAGTGTCATGCCAGGCTGGCCTCAAACTTGGGATCCTCCTTCCTCAGTCTCCCAGGTTGCTGGGATTGCAGAGTGTACCACCAAACAGGCTGTATCCATTTTTTCTTTTTTTTTAAAAACGATTTTTATTTAGTTTTTCCTGTTGCTTTCGTTGTTCTGATACTTTGTTGCATATATGGTGCTCGGGTTTGAACCTTCGTCCTTGCACATGCCAGGCAAGCGCTGTAATTGCTGAGCCACTTGCACCAGCCCCTGTATCCATGTTTTACAGTGGTGATTGAAACACATGTACACGTATACACAGAGATCCCATGTGGACCTCCTGCATCCCAGCTTTGGGTAGGTGATTCCAGTGCATCCAGTGATTAAGAACCACTGCCTTGCTAGGTGTTGTGCACACGCCTATAAACCTAGTAACTTGGGAGACTGAGGCAGGAGGATCGTAAATTTTGAGGCCAGCCTCAGCAACTTAGGCCCTGTCTCAAAATTAAAATAAATAAATAAATGAAGGGATGAGGAATTGGCTCTGTGGTTAAGCGTCCTTGGGTTAAATCTCCAGTATCAAAAAACAAACCAACAACCAAAAAACCACACACAAAAACAAAACCCAACAACAAACTGTGGCATGCTCTTAGATGAGTGCCCTGCGTTTGACTCATGTTGCTATACACACTGGGTGTGTGGTGGTTAAGTGCCCCTCTGTTCATGTGAACCTCGGTGATAGGGCTGGTGTTCTGATGGCAACACGGAGAGTGTAAAATTCTTGTCTTTTTGCGCATTTACTGAGCGCTAGCTTGTCTGACCCTTACACAAACCCGTGAGCAGGCAGCCTTGCGTCTTTTTCAGGCGGCAAAGCCAGGAGTCTCCCGTGACTGCCGAGGTCGCACAGCTGCGGGGGTGTGTGTGACCCTGGAGGTGGTGCCTTTATCCGCCAGGTGCTGCACCGCCTGATGCTGTTGGCCATGGTCGCTGCTGGTCCCCTTCTCATCAGAGCCTTCGCGTCCAGCCCATGTCAGCCACTGCTGTGTTTCTGCGGTCTAGCATGGAGTCAGAGACATAGGTCTTCAAAATGTACTGGTTGGATTAGTGATTTTCAGTTACTGTTTAAAAGTTGAGTTAGGAGGAACGGTACTGCATCAGTCCCTTCAGGCAGGAGTTGGCAGACTGACGGGCCAGGCATCTGGTTGAACAGAAACAGCCATAGACACTATGCAGGTGGCAGTCACGACTGTCTCATTCAAACCTTACCGTGGAACACTGTTTCCTGTGCCCTGTATGTTTTTGTTTGTTTCATTTATTGTCACTATTTTCATGGTCCTGGGGATGGAAATGAGGGTCTTGTGTGGAGGGGGCAAGAGTTCTACCACTGATGTACATCTCTAGCTCCCTACCCCCACTTTTAAAGATTTTTCTTGACACAGAGTCTCATCTCACTAAGTTGCCCAGGAGCTTTTGGTCCTCTTGCCTCGACCTCTTCTGTAGCTGGGTCACAGGGGTGCACCATCACACCTGCTTCATACATTAGTGTTTTGATTCTTTTTTCTTAGCTTGTGGACCTTAAAAACACCAGCAGTGGGGCTGGACTTGGCCTTGTTAATTTCTGTCCACATGGTCTAGATCCTAACATTACGTCAGAGTCGGCTTGGGGCTCCTGGACAGAACTTGTCTGCCGTCCTGCTTTGGCCTGCTTTCAGGACTGCAGGGACATCTTGCTTCAAGTCCCCATGTGAGTGGACTGTTGGGGCGCTGCCCGTTATGATTCTTTCATCGAGAAAGAATGAGTGAGTGGGGGCTGGAGCGGTGGCTTGGCGGTTACAGTGCTTGCCGGCCATGTGCGAGTTCACGAGTTGAACCCCAGCACCACTTACACAATGAAGTGTTGGAGCGACAAAAGCCACATAAAAAACTAAATAAAATTGATTCTCTCTCTCTCTCACACACTCTCTCTCTCACACACACACTCTCTCTCACTGTCCCTCTCTCTTAAAAAAAAAAAAAAGAATGAGTGAAGTTCTATCCCAAAATGAATTGTTTTATTTTGTGATTTTCCCTTTGTTTACCATTTTTCACTAGTGATTTCATAGAGCTTCTTGGAGATAGACCTGGTTACACCTAGCTGTATAACTTTTTTAAAAATCCAAATGACAGTCTTGTTTTCTGAATTACAGCATGGGAGGAGGTGTTTCCTACTTGTGCTCTTTATGGGTAGTATAGCTTTAGCGTAAGCGAACTGGCTAGCGGTGTGTTAAAGGAGAGCAAGGCGAAATGAAACAGTTGGAAAATGGCCATGGATTTGTGTTAGCACCCAGGCAGACATCTTTGGTATTTCTGGGAATGCTCTAAATGCAGGCATGAACTTTTTTTTTTTTTTTTAAAGAGAGAGGGACAGTGAGAGAGACAGAGATAGAAACAACTTTATTTAGTTTTTCACATGGCCTTCGTTGCTCCAACACTGAGTTGTGCACGTGGTGCTGGGGTTTGAACCCGGGTCCTTGTGTTTGCCAGGCAAGCACCGAAACCACTGAGCCACCGCTCCAGCCCCTCAGGCATGAACTTAATTGGTTTTCTGTCCTGCTCTTCACTTTGTGAAAATGGTGTGAAATGGTAGGCATTCAGGGAGAACAGAGTCTGTCCTGCAAGGTTGGAAGAGAGGTGCGGCCTGGACTGTCCTAAGCTGGTCTTGAGAGGACAGCGGTACCTGCCCTTGACGTCTCAGCTCTGGTTTTTACTGGACGGGTCACAGGCTGACTGCAAAGTGGCCTGTCTTGTGGACGCCTGCAGAGCCCTGGGTACTCACTGTATGTTTATTTTAAGAGGGATAAATTTTAAATTAGGCCATCTTCAGTTATTTAATGACAGTGTCTTAGAATATTAAAAAAATAGTAAACTACACTTTTTAAATTGACATATTCATTTACAGTAAAACATAATTCAACATATTTAAATTGTAAGGCACATTTCCAAAGGAAAAAGACACTGACCAGTCCCTCGCCCAGCGCGCTTGCTTGTGGTGTCACTGCCTGGTGCTTTTAGGTTGCCATTTGCTTAACTTGGAAGTTCTTCCTGCAGGAGGCGGAGCAGTCTGGAATCTGAGGGCCTGGGTGCGGTTTGCACCTTTTTTAACGTGCTGCCTCCAGGGCTTCGGAGAAAATGTCTGATAAGCAGAGTTCCTGACAAACATCAATTTAAAAAGAGCCAGTAAACTTTTTTGGTGGGAAGTTTTTACTCTTGTTAATCTGTTTCTGTCTCCTCCCCATCATTGTGGGTGCGTCCCAGAACTTGCCCCTTGTCAGGATTTCTTCTGGCTCTTTAGAGCCCTCTGCAGCTGTGGGAACTGTGTGTCGGGAGGTGGGTGGTAGCCACCTCCTCTTCTGCGCAGACCCAAGTCCTTGAGGGTTAGACCTCACCTAGGTGAAAGGCCTGCTCACCCCTGTATCTGTCCTTGGTTTTTCTTCATGCTTTGGATGGCTGTTTTGGGCAGATAAGAGGGTGTTAAACATTGACCCTTAAATAAGATTCAGTTTCTTAACAGATTAAATATGCTAATACCTCCTTAGTTCCATCAGAGCCTAGCAGTTGTCACATGGTTCCTTAAAATGATTAGGAATTGAGCACAGCATAATATTAAACTTTAACAGGACTGTTTAATAGTTGATACTTGTCCTGACCTACGTTCAGGAAACTTGGGTTGGAGGAATGAAGGGGAGCAAGTTTAATTCAGTTTGCCTTTTCAGCTTTGTTTCTCCAGAAGTATCTGTTTATTATTTGTTTTGTACTGGGGATTGAATCCAGCATCTCTGAATCTCAGCCCTGTTTATATTTTGTGACAGGGTCTTGCTAAGTTCCTTAGGGCCTCGCTAAGTTGCTGAAGCTGGCTTTGCACTTGTGATCCTCCTGCCTCTGCCTCCCGAGTTGCTGAGATTATAGGTGTGTGCCGTCACTCCGGAAAGAAGTACCTTTTTAGACATTGTTATGAGTAACGTCAAACATAGAAATACAATTTTTTTCCTTTCCGTTTTTTTTTTTCTTTTTTGATGGTGCTGGGGGTTGAACCAAAACAGTTGTTTTTTATACTTATTAGTTTCACAGTGTTGAGCATATTTTGACAAGGATTTATATGCATTTATGCTACATAGGAAAATAATTACATTTAAACATTGGACTAGAGTGTGTAGAACAGTTACCCCAACTTTTTAAAAGAGACTGAGATGGCATCTCCTTGTGTTGCCCACGTGCACCCTGAACTCCCGGGCTCAAGTGGTCTTCCTGCCTCAGCCTCCCTAGCAGCTGCAACTACAGGCGTGCAGAACTGCAGTGTTTATTTATTTCTGGTGCTGGGATTGAGTACACGGTCTTGTGCTTGTCGAGTGTGTGCTGTGCCCCTGAGCCATGCCCCTAGCCCTGTCCTTTTAACTAGCTGGTGTCTTAAGAACCTGCTCTGCTGGGATAAAATGACAGCAGCAATTTAGGAAATGCTATTTAGCAAGCCTATATCCCACTCCAGCCATTTTCTTGGAGTCCCATTTATCTGCTTATGTTGATGGAAAGCTGTTTTGCTGTGGCTTAGGCTGTGGGTGTCACTGTGGACAGCAGGAGATGAGCTGCACAGGGAAGGGAACGGGTGCTGACCCCACTTTCTATGTTCCCGCGTGTGCACGGCTGCCAGCGTGTGACCTGCGGTCCTCCTGCCTCAGGAGTAGCTGGGCCAGAGGCTTACTTTTGGTTTTGTTACAGCCCATCTGACAGTGGACGTCTTCAGAAGAAAAGGCATACACGCTGCAGCCTTGGACTCGATGACTGCTGCTGGCAGTGGAGGCGGAGGGGATGAAACAGCCAAGCTGAGATGGCCTGGTCATGACAAGCCTCTGACCAGGGACAGCTGCAGGAAGGGGGCTTTTTCTCTTCAGCAGGGAACTTGACAGCAGATAGCCTGTTGACCTTGGTGGCATTGAGGTGGCAGTCCACGTAGGCTAGGAGTCTGGGGCACAAAGCCCTCATGGGTGGTGGTTTACCTGTTTCCCTGTACCTGCTTAATGGTACAAGCATTGATGTTGTCAGTAGTACCATGATTGTATAATGGCTAAAGGACAGGAGCAACATGTGGGAAGTGTAGTTGTCCTACTTTGAAAGCGAGGAGGTTGTTAGATTAAGTAACTTATCCAGAAGTACATAGCCAGAGTGGTGGTGTGTGCATTTACCTCCTTTAAGAAATGAGCTGGGGGGTTGGGGATTTAGCTCAGTGGCAGAGCGCTTGCCTAGCATGCGCAAGGCCCAAGTTCAGTCCTCAGCCCTGTGGGGGAAAAATGAGCTGGGGGGCCTGGAGTGGTGCCTCAGCGGTTATAGCGCTTGCTCAGCATGTGCAAGTACACAGGTTCAAACCCCAGCACCCACGTACACCCTGGGTGTCGGAGCAGTGAGGGCCATGTGGGAAACTCGGTAAAGGTTGATTCTCTCTCTCTCTCTCTCTTTCTCTCTCTCTCTGTCCTTCTTTAAAAAAAAAAGAAAGGGAAGAAACGAGCCGGGCATGGGGTGCACGCCTGTAATCCCAGTGGCTTTGGAGGCTGAGGAGGAGGAGCACAAGTTCAAAGCCAGCCTCAGCAACTTAGCGAGACCCTATCTCAACAAACAAACGGGGCTGGGGTTGTGGATGGTGGTTAAACCTCTGGGTTCTATCCCTGGTACCTTAAAAAAAAATGTTGTGCGTAATGATGTCATCTTGTTCCCTCTCATGCCACCTACCTTATCTTGGGGAATGCTTAGTATCAGTGCAGACAAACAAGCCTGTTTCTGCTGCAGTCTCGAGGACTGCGTTTTAGGACACAGTGTGGATTTTAGCTGCTGCGTGTTGATGATTTTTTCCAGCTGTCATACCTGCTGCTCTGGCCGGTGTATATATGCTCTGGCCCTTGTGTAAGTGTCTTTGGGCACTGATGCAGTATGTCTGTATTTGTGGTCTCAGAAGTGAAATGGCTATGTCAAGGAATATTTGCATGTTAGTTTTTCCACAGCTTCAAAAGACCCTCTAGGAAGCCATTCCACTTTATAGTCCTACCAGCTGCTTTCCCCATGAAAGTGTCCACGCCTACACTAAGATGACCCCAGGACCTAGCCTGTGTGCCTGTGGAAGAAACCCTGCACCAGGGCCTCAGAGGCCATGGGTCTGCTGGTGGTGTTTTGTCCCTGCTCAGGCTAGGAAGGGCTGCTCTCAGTGACCTGGGAGAAGGTGCTGACTGCCTTGCATCCTGGAAAGAAGCTTTGGCCATCATTTGATAGAATCCTTTAGGATCCTCTTCTAAATAATTCCTTCTCCAGGGTGGAGCAGTGGCTCAGTGGTAGAGTGCTAGCCCGGCTTGCACGAGGACCTGGGTTCAAACCCCAGCACCAAGTACACAGCTAAGTGCCAGAGAAACAAAGGCCCAGATGAAAGAATAAATACATGAAAATGGACTCTTTTTCCCTCTCTTTCTCTCTTTGAAAAAATGATTCCATTTCCCCTTTCCTTAGACTTACTTTAAGATTCATATGGATTGGCTTATTGAGAACAATTCAAGGAACTCCTTACCCAGAAAGCATTTTCCTCCTGTGCACACCCTGCCTTGAATTTATTTAGAAGTGACAAAGCCATGACCACAGTAGCAAGGTGTCTGGGAGGTGCACTTGAGCCCCAGTGGGTCTGCTGCTGCCCACACAGGGTCACCAGCAATGGGGGTGTCGCTCACTCCAAGCCTCAGTTTTCTCATAAAAGGACAGAAGTGGTAGAAACACTTTGAAATGCAGAGCAGAGCCCTGTGTGTGCCTGCTCATGGCAGCACTGTCTTCATCAGCCCTAAGTGGGCACCACCCGGATGTCCACCAGCTGGTGAGTGCATAAGCAAAATGCTCTGGAGTAACTTTCAGCTCTTGTGAACAGCGTGGAAGCGGTGCTACCTGCCGCCTTGGACACACTTGAAGACACGATGCCAGGTGAAGGGAGCCACACACAGGTGGCTGTTTATGTGAGAGGTCCAGGATAGGCAGCCCCGTAGGGATAGGTGGGCCTCTGGGGCTGGGGCTGAGGACAGGAGTGAGAGTGACTGCGAATGGGGCATTTAGGTGTGTGGCATTTTAGGTGCTGATGGTTGCACAGCTCTGTGAATAGACCACAGCTTCTAGGCCACTGTTGGGTGGATGACGCTTTTGGTGTGGAGGTAGCCCCATGCAGCTGGGGTAGGTAGGGGGGCTCGCTGAAGGTGGTCGTCACTGGCGTGGCAGTGTGGGAGTCCAGTGGCAGGGTGCGTGCTCCGGTGAAGTCCCCGCTGCGCACCTGTAAGCAGTACCAGCTGCGGCCTTGTGGGGCCACAGTGAGCCAGCTGAATGGCTCCCTCCCCTCCCAACTGTGCTGAGGGAGGGCACAGGAGAGGCCACTGGGCGGGGCCCTTGGTGCCTGGGTTGGGGTTAGAGCTCAGCAAGAACATAGGGCACGCAGTGCTTTCCCAGCAGACTGGTTAATGGGCCAGACTGGCTCACACGTGACACCATCACTTGACTTGCCTGTAAGGACTCAGGGGGAAGGAGACAGTGCTGTCTGCGTCTTAGAAACCGACCCTTGTAGTTCTGTACTTCAGTAGGAAGGGGTGGGATGCCCTCCATCTGTCTCTAGGGAACTTGATGACCCACCACAGTACCCAGTGGCCAGGTGCAGGAAGCGTCCACAGCGGGGTGGCCTGGCACACCTCTCACAGGGCCTGTGCAGCTTGGCTGTTTGTCACCTGCTCTGCGTGTGGTTGGCTGCTTGCTCTGCAAAGCAGGGACTTTTCAGGGAAACATTTCTTTTTCAGGATTTAGTCTAACAATGAGGGTATGCATTTTGTCTGCAGTTTTAAAGCAGAAATAGTAGTGTTTAGGAGTCATTAAATACTGAACTTTTTCAAAAGCCTGGCAGAACCAGAGTAGGGATTTGCACTTGAGGAGCCTGCTGGGGGCTCCCCGTAGGCCATGAGAGTGGACCCCAGTGAAGCTGTGAGGTTGCTGGGAACTTTTGGATCACTCAGCAGTTTTTAACCTTTCTTTAAGAAATTAGTAAAACTGGTACATTTATACCATGGAATTTTACACAGCAATTAGAAACAATGATATTGCAGCCTTTGAAGGTAAATGGATGGCTATGGAAGAAATTATGCTGAGTAAATCAGCTTAACCCAGAGAACTAATGGTCGATTGACTCCACTCATCTGTGGAGGTTGGGACTAGACCCTGGACAGTGAGAAAGTTGGTCTATTAGCATGTGTTAAATCCAGATAACATGTAATGCTATACAACATAATCCTTTTTTAGAGATATTGTGGGAAGGGGAAGGGAGGGATAAGAGTGGGTGATTGGGGGGGCACTCCTGGGGGTAATTGTAATATCCAGAATCTAGACACATTTTATATTATTTTGTTAAAAACTTGTATGGTTGTTCAAAAATAAAAAAAAAATAAAAAAAACCAAAATGATCCAATTTTCTCCTATATGTGAGATTGGAAATCAAAATAACTTAGTTCTCTTCATTAAACAAATCAAAGCAATAAAAAAAAAAGAAAAAAGAAATTAGTAAAAGTAGGAGCTGGAGCCAAGCTCAGCGGTTGGAGTGCTTGCCTGGCATGCATAAGGACCTGGGTTCAAACCCCAGCACCACATACACAACGAAATGGCAGGGTAACAAAATAACAAAGGCCAGATGAACAATAAATAAAATTGATTCTCTCTTTCTCTATTCCTCACTCTCTTCCTCTCTCTTAGGAAAAAAAAATAAGTAAATAGAAATATTTTAATTTTTCTTGGTGGATAATTTCTATTTTGATTCCTTGGTGTGCACTGGGGTGAAACAGAATCCTCATGAAAATAATGCAGGTGTTCTTTCTTCTTGACACTGACGCTGGTGAGTCACACCCCCAGCCCTTTTTATTTTTTGAGACCTGGCCTTGCTAAGTTGCTGAGGTTGGCTTTCAGCTTACGATCTTCCTGCCTCAGTCTCCTGAGCTGCTGGGATGGCAGGTGTGTCGTTGTGCCTTGGTTTAGAGTTTTCTTTTCCTTTCCTTCCCTTTTCTTTATTCCTTTACTTTGCTTTTCTTCTTTGCTAATCTGCAAATTCATCACAGTGTGTAAATTGTATTTGTTTGTATTTGTGTTTTCATGATTTTCAGTTTTGTAAATTGTCAGTGTTTTTTTTTTTTTTTTTAAGAGAGAGGGACAGTGAGAGTGAGAGAGACAGAATCAGTTTTATTTAGTTTCTCATTTGGCCCTGTTGCTCAGACACTTTGTTGAGTACGTGGTGCTGGGGTATGAACCTGTGTCCCTACACATGTGAGGCACATGCAGAAACCGCTGAGCCACTGCTCCAGTCCCTGGTCTCCTTTTTTTAAAAGAGAGAGAGAGGGACAGTGAGAGAGAAAGAAAGAGAATCAATCTTATTTAGTTTCTCATGTGGCCTTCTTTGCTCCGATGCCTCATTGTGTACTTGGTGCTGAGGTTTGAACCCCCATCCTCATGTATGCCAGGCAAGTGCCGTAGCTGCTGAGCCCAGATCAGTGTCTTCCTCCGTTTTTCAACACTGGCTCTCCTGTCCTTCGTTGTCTCTCCCTGTAACCACATGGGGATGGACAGTAGACTTTTTATGCCATCCTCCATATCTCTTCTTCTTTTTCTTTTTCTTTCTTTTTTTTTTTAAAGAGAGGACAGTGAGAGAGAGAGAGACAGAGAGAATAAATTTTTATTGAGTTTTCCACATGGCTTTCGTTGCTTTGACACTTAGTTGTGTACATGGGTTACTGGGGTTTGAACCCGTGTACTTGTGCATGCCAGGCAAGCGCCATAACCACCGAGCCACCGCTCCAGCCCGCTTCTTTTTTTAAAGAAAGGTACAATCAACTTTATTTGTTTTTTCGTTTGGCATTTGTTTCTTGGACACTTAGTTTGTGCATGTGATGCTGGGGTTTGAACCTGGTCTTCACGCATGCCAGGCAAGCCACTGCTCCATTCCTCCATCTCCTCTTAAGAAATTGTTTTCTTTTTTTTTTGTAGTGGGGTTTGAACCCAGGGGTACCTCCTCAGTCCTTTCAATTTTTCATTTTTTAGGGGTTGGGGATTTAGCTCAGTGGCAGAGCGCTTGCC
Organism: Aplodontia rufa; assembly: GCA_004027875.1. NCBI lineage: Eukaryota > Metazoa > Chordata > Mammalia > Rodentia > Aplodontiidae > Aplodontia > Aplodontia rufa. The sequence goes on from PVKS010000960.1 coordinate 136,683, forward strand.
TAGCATGCACAAGGCCCCAAGTTCGGTCCTCAGCCCTGGGAAAAAAAAATTTATTTTTTCATTTTTTATATTGAAACAGAGCCTCTGTAAGTTGCTGAAACTGGCCTTGACTTGTGTCCTCCTGCTACAGCATCATGAGTTGCTGGCATGTGTTTCCTATAATGTGATTTAGGAGCACTGTTTTTAACTGTGCATTGTAAGATACGTGATAGACCTGTTATGCCCTGTTCATACATTATACAATATAAGTTATTCAGTCTAACTTTTATTTTTATGTGACAGTGCCTTTCTTGAGATAATTCAGGTCTTATTTACTTGTAGAGAACAAGGTGGCCGTGTAACATGTCTAGGCGTGTGATCCTGAGTGCAGTCTGGGGTCAGTGGAGTGAGGGGGGGGGGTTGGTGGCCTCCTGGTCCAGGGAAGAGGAGCTCCTGGTTGCCCAGCACGTGGAACTTTGATGAAGTTATTAAACTCGATTTGTCATCTGTAAATAGTGGAGTGACATCTGACAGTTCCTTCTGGGGCTAAAAGTGTGTGCTTCTAACATTCTGTCTCACTGCTCTTTTATTTGATTATAAGTCTTTATATAATTATTACATATTATTTTTTGGTAGTGAGGATTTAACCCAGGGACCCTGCCCTTTTTTTTTCTTTTTAATTTTGAGACAGGGTCTCACAGAGTTGCCAAGGCTGACTTTGAACTTGTGATCCTTCTGCCTCAGTTATTCCCAAGTCACTAGGTTTACAGGCATGCGCTCAGATCATGTCATTATATAGTATCATTTCATTATTATATTAAATAAGCATTTATTTGAGATCTTCTGTGTTGGGAATTTCAGAGGCTCCTGCCCAGGGTAAGTCACAGCCTAGTGGTTGGATTAAGACTTCACTGCAGGGCTGGTGTGCTGGCTCAGAGTTTGGAAGACTTGCCTGGCATGTGTGAGGATCCAGGTTCAAACCCCAGCATCATGAGCACACCTGAGTGTGTTCATGGCCAGATGGAAACATAAGTAAAATTGATTCTCTCTTTCTCTCTTACTCTCTCCCTCCTCTCTCTCTCAAAAACAAAACAAAACAACAAAACAAAACAATAACAAGAAAGACTTTACCGCAAAGCGGGAAGGTGGTGTGTAAGAGCAGACTGGTGAGTGGTGGTCACATGAGTCATGCTCCAACCTAGAAGGATTACTCCTGCCCATTGCTGGACATTCCTCCATGGTCCTTTTTTTAAAAAAAAATTAATTAATTTTTTAAAGAGAGAGGAAGGGGCTGGAATGGTGGCTCTGCGTTTACGGTGCTTGCCCTGCATTCGTGAGTACTCGAGTTCAAACCCTAGCACCACGAACACAACGTCTCGAAGCAACGAAAGCCACGTGAAAAACCAAATAAAAATTGATTTTTTCTCTCTCTTTCTCTGTCCCTCTCTATTTTTTTTTTTTAAGAGAGAAGGACGGCGAGCGAGAGAGAAAGAAACAATTTTTATTTAGTTTTTCATGTAGCTTTCATTGCTTAGACACATAATTGTGTATGTGGTGCTGAGGTTCGATCCCATATCCTCACGCATGCCAGGCAAGCGCTGTAACTGCTGAGCCACTACTCCAGCCTCTCCCCAAGGTCCTTTTAAAGACACTGTTAGAGATCTGTACAGATGCTGCTGCTGCTGCTGCTAACAACAGTGATCGTTGTTTGTTTATTTTTGGTACCAGGGATTGAACCCGGGGCACTTAACCACTGAACCCCAGCCCTAGCCCTTTTTATTTTTTGAGACAGGGTCTCGCTGAGTTGTTTAGAGCCTTGCTTAGGTGCTGAGGCTGGCCTGGGGACCTGGGATCCTCCTGCCTCAGCCTCTGGAGTTGCTGGGATCACAGGTGTATTCCACCACACCTGGCTGATGGCTGCATATATTGAAAGTTCACTGTGGGAATTGCACTAAACACTTGCTACCAAGGGCGTATCTAATTATTCTGATTTTACAGACGGAGGAGCTGAGGCATACAGAGAATGAGAGTGCACCCAGCCTTGCACAGCCAGCGTGGGAACTGGGACCAGAATTCGGGTGGTCTGGTCCTCGCGTCTGGACTCCAGGTCATACTGGGAGGAGAATGGAATGTTTGTGGAGACACAAGCCAGATTCTCTCGAGCACTAGTGATATCAGACAGATTTTGGAAATATGAGCAGGCTGTGGTGCATTAAAATTCACTTGAATTTGTCCAGTGAAACACAGTTGGCTTATCTTTAGTTGTCTCACCCAGTGTTGTTTTAAAACCACGCCTAAGTCTGAGAATGTTGGCGTAGGGGCTGAGTTAAAGTAGAAAGCTCACCAAATATTGCTGTGTGTGTCGATTCAGGTCGAACCTAGGAGCTTTGCTTCCGATTTTTTCCCGTCTTTTCCATTGGTGCGTTATAGTTGCAGGTAGTGGTGGGATTTGTTGTTACATGTTCCTACGAGCACACAGTGTAGCAGTATAATCTGGCCAGCATCCTTCTCCAGCAGTCCCCTTCCCCTCTCCTCCTCCCTTCCCTGGGTCCCTTCTACTAATCTCCTTTTGAGTTTTTTTTTTACTTTTCCAGTTTGTTTGTTTGTTTGTTTGTTTTTTAATATGTGGGAACTATTTAGTGTCTTTGAGGGGCAAAATACACTTTTTTTTTTTAAGAGAGAAGGACAGTGAGAGAGAGAGACAGAGAGGATCAGTTTTTATTGAGTTTTTCACGTGGCTTTCGTTGCTCTTATACTTAGTTGTGTACGTGGGTGCTGGGGTTTGAACCCGTGTACTTACGCATGCCGGGCAAGCACCGTAACCGCCAAGCCACAGCTCCAGCCCCAGGGATCATGCCTTCCTAAGATCCCAGATGAATCCCTGTAAATCTAGCACAGAACGTGGCTGGGTGGATCCTGTCTTGTAAATTTGAGAAATCCATGGACACAGGGTCAGACAGATGAAAGTAACAGGATTTAGAGTAATGGAAAGGAAGCAGAACTCGAAAAGAGGGAGAGTTCCTAAGAGCAGGATCCCTTGAGGGGTTTTTCATCGAAGAAAAAAATGTGAAAAGTTGAGCAGTTTGGGCAGAGAGGTCTGGAGTAGCGGTTCCAGGCCTGGAGCAGAGGCCTGGATGTAGAGAACCTTGGGCCATTCTCCATTGCAGCAGAGAGTTCTTAAGATCTCAGTGAATTTGTAAGTCAGATGTGCCATTTTCACACCAGTGACTGTTCCTGTCCAGCTTGTGACACCAGTCTTTCAGGTTTGACTGTGTCTTGGGAGACCCAGGTTCTGGATATGTTTGGGAAGGCACCCAAGGGGGTGTCTCATGGAAACTTTGGTGGGATTTGGCCCATGCTGGACAAGATGGATTGAGGAGGGCCCCTAAGGACTGTGGTGGGTGGAGAGAAGACCAGGAATCCCGAAGAGTCAGAGGGAGTCACTCACCCAGAAGGTTATAGCTGGTGGTGGATATGATATCCAGCAATGTGAATGGTCTTTACTGGAGCCACCAGAGGGATAGTGGTGGGGGAGAGAGAGAGAGAGAAAGAAAGACAGACAGACAGACAGACAGACACACATACACACACACGACCAGGTTGTTGAGCTCAATGGAAGGCCCAGAGGAGCCACCCTTGGGAACCTTGAAACACCAGTTCCAGTTCAGACCATTTGCCACTTTGTTGTAGGAAATTATCAAGATCTGTTACTATTTTTTGATTAAAGGTCCTGAATTCTGAATTCGTGGCATTGAGTAACGGAGGTGACAGGAAAAAACAAAGCATTGTCCCATTTACTGCTTGCCATTGGGCAGGTCCCAAGGTGAAGACCCCTGGGGTCTGGAAATGAAGGAGTCTGTAGCAGGGAACCTCTGCAAGAGACCTGGATTCTCACCTCTCTGGTGAGGTGATCAGTATGGGCAGTGTTGCATGTGGGAACAAAATGGAGAATAAGTCTGTGATCTGGAGGTCTGGCAGGACAGAGAGAGGGGAGAGACAAGCATGAGGTTTCCAGAGGACACCAATAAAGAGCTCAGCAAAGCTGTTGGTCTGTTTGCGTAGCAATAAGGCTGATTTTGGGTCAGGAATCGGCTGCTGTTTAGCTGTAGTGAACTTGGAGGGTGCTCCGAATCTCAAATTCTCCTGTGTGAAGGGGAAGAAAAGAGGGGTAGATGAAGGGCAAGGCAGAAGTGGAGGGAGGAGGGCAGGAGGGAACGTGAGAGCTCCGTCTTCTGGACCCGGGTTTGGGCACCATTATGTAAGGCTGAGAGTCACTGTCCTCCCCTGTTTGATGCAGGGGCTGCTTTCTGAGCTCCCCCTGTGAGCAAGGCTTGCAGGCTAGGATTTTCAGGAGGGGTCACACTTTCTGGGATGTTTATTTTGTCTTCTGTGCCACTCCGAGTGCTTTGCGTGTTTATTGACTTGTTAAATCCTGCCAGTCAGTTAAATTCTCTTTTCAGAAGTGGAAGTCCTTTCAAAAGATGTCACACTTTGGGACCTGAGTAGAATTGCTACCCTGAAGTCAGTGGAGCACTCCTACTCAGCATGGGGCCGCTGAAGGCCACACTGCAAGGCTATCTCGCATTTGAAGCACATGATTGGCCCCCATGGGCTTCCGACAAGTGGCCTGCTGTGTCATGGAAGTCTTGCAGGACTCCTTCAGTGCCCGGTGACACAGTTGCACTTTGCCTTGCACAGTGGCCAGCAGTGGCTTGCAGAATGTGGACCTTTCCCACTCCCACCCTGTAAGCTGCCGTTTTCCCTGAATTGAAAATAGTTTATTTCTGAAATTTTAATCTATATCTCATAATTTTCAAACACACCTTTGCCTGTGCAGATCTAAGATAGTTTTTGTTTTTAGCCTGCTTGCTTGTTTTTATTCAGGGATCGAATCTAGACCTTTGTGCATAATTTTTTTTTCTTTTCTTATCTCTTTCTCTTTTTTTTTTTTTTTTTAAAGAGGGAGGGACAGTGAGAGAGAGAAAGAGAACCAGTTTTATTTAGTTTTTCATGTGGCTTTCATTGCTCCAATACTTAGTTGTGTATGTGGTGCTGGGGTTTGAACCTGCGTCCTTGTGCATGCCAGGCAAATGCTCTAACCATTGAGCCATCACTCCAGCACCCATTTTTTTTTCATTTTTAAATGAAAGGGTATATAGGAATTACAGGGTTTCCCTCAATCCCCAAAGATTAGTACTTAAAAAAAAAAGGGCATATATTTGAGAACTTTTGATGTAAATCTAGGTACCTAACATGATTCTGGAGAATTTCAACCAGTTTAATTTGCTCAATTACGCATATTTTAGCATATTTCAGGCATTTGAAAACTGGTAGCTTTATTATTGAGTCAGCTTGAGCTTTCTGTTTCATTCCCATGTTTGAAATGGTCCTTGCTTACCCAGTAACTTGAGGGCCTTCTGGTGTTCCTCTGTGAGAATCTAGAGCTGACCTGATGGGTCAACCAGGACAGTGGCCTTCCCAGACCAAGGGAGGGAGTTTGTCAGGTGCATGCTGGCCCTGGAGCAGGACTCCACTGCACATCACATCAAGGGTGAGGTGTGATTCACAGTTGTCATTGTCCTCTTCTGCTGATGAAAGCAGAGGTACAAACAGTGACTTTGCCCCAGAGGTGCTCCTCCAAAGCCCTGCCTCCCCTTCCACCCGAGGCTTTTAAGCATTTGCACACGCTTGGCCATCCCGGAGATTCCAGGTGGAGAAGGAGCCATCAGGACCACCAGCCAGCACCTGGCAGATGGTGCGTTCTTACCTCAGCCCACAGGTGTTAGGCTTGGAGCTCAGCAGAGGCCGGCTTCTGCCATTTGTGTGTGGTCGCCCATTCCATGGCTGCAGTAGTTTTGTGTATCCTGTTTTAGCAACTTATGGTATAGCTTAAATTATTGGCCTTGTCCTAGATATTATTCTTAGGATCATCTTCATGACAAAAATACATTGTCATGCAATTTTACAAATTATTAAACTCTTCCCCTGATACAGCTCTGTGATTTTTTTTTTTTTTTGGTTGTTGCTGTTTTTTCATTCTTGGAGAGTGAGTCAGTTTTTTATTTATTTTTTAAAGGACAGTGAGAGAGAGATTGAGACAGAATCAGTTTTTATTGAGTTTTTCACATGGCCTTCGTTGCTCTAACTTTTAGTTGTGTATGTGGGTGCTGGGGTTTGAACCCGTGTACTAGCGCATGCTGGGCAAGCTCTGCAATCACCCAGCCTCCGCTCCAGCCCTATTTATTTATTTTTTTAAAGAGAGAAGGACAGTGTGTGTGGGGGGGAGAATCAATTTTATTTAGTTTTTCCTGTGGCCTTCGTTGCTCTGAGACTTCCTTGTGTACGTGGTGCTGGGGTTTGAACTTGCGTCCTTGCCCATGTGAGGCAAACACCATAACTGCTGAGCCACTGCTCCAGCCTCCAGTTTTTTTTTTTTTTTCCAGTTTTATTTCTTCATCTAGTTTATGTTTTTCCAACAGTTAGTTGCATATGTGGTGCTGGGGATCAAACCGTCGTGCATGCCAGGCAAGCGCTGTACCATTGAGCCTCCAGCTCCGTGCTTTTGGGAGGAAACGGTCTCATCTCAGGCGAAGATTGCTGAATGTCCCCACCCCATCAGATCTAGTGTCTGGTCAGCCTGTGCTTCCTGACCTCGCTGGGCCTTCCTGTGGTCTTTATGGGCTCGACACACTTGGTCGTATGTCTGTGAGATCTGGAGTCCCCTTCTCCACCATTCCCCTTCCTCTGGAGCCTCCAGATGGAGTCCAATAGCGGCAGATGATGCAGCTGCTGTTCTTCTGCGTGTTAGCTTTGGGAATTGACGTAATTCTTGGAAACACAAAACCCAGCTAGATACACAGATTGGCCATGTGCCAGGTTGGTGTTCCTTGCTGGGTCTGTTTAGTGTGTGGCTGTTTCTGTTTTTTATTTTTTATTTGTTTTTAAAGAGAGAGGGAGAGAGGGCGGGAGGGAGAGAGAGAGAGAAAGAAAGAGAGACTCAATTTTATTTAGTTTTGCATGTGGCTTTCATTGCTTCAAGACTTTGCTGTGTATGTGGTGCTACGGTTTCAACTGGTGCTTGCATGTGCCGGGCAAGTGTCGTAACCAATGAGCCACCCCTCCAGTCCTCTGTTTCTTTTTTTTTTCCCCCAATAAACGAGAAAGGAACAGAGAGAGAGAGGATCAATTTCTTTTAAGAGTTAAATTTTTTTTTTTTAAGAGAGAGGGACAGTGAGAGAGACAGAGAAAGAAACAACTTTATTTAGTTTTTCACATGGCCTTAGTTGCTCAACACTCAGTTGTGTATGTGGTGCTGGGGTTTGAACCCAGGTCCTCGTGCTTGCCAGGCAAGCGCCAAAACTGCTGAGCCACCGCTCCAGCCCATTAAGAGTTAATTTAAAAAATTTTGTTTTTTATCTTTTTTTCTTCCACTTAGTTGTGGATGTGGTGCTGGGGTTCAAACCTGAGTCCTCATGTATGCTAGGCAAGAGCTCTACCACTGAGCCATTTTTCCAGCCCGAGAAGATCAATTTTATTTAGTTTTTCGCGTGGCTTTCGTTGCTCAGACACCTGGTTGTGTACGTAGAGCTGGGATTTGAACCTGTATCCTTGTGCATGCCAGGCAAGCACTGTAACAGCCAAGCCACCACTCCAGCCCCTCAGGTGGATCTTTTATCAACATATTATTATTATTATTTTTTTTAAAGAAGGGGAGAGAGTGAAAGAGAGAATCAATTTTATTTATTTTTTTCATCTGGCCTTTGTTTCTCCAACCCTTAGTTGTATACATGGTGCTGGGATTTGAACCCGCATCCTCGCGTATGCCCGGCAAGCACTGTAACTGCTGAGCCACTGCTCCAGCCCTTGTTTTTATTGTTTTTGGTTGTAGATTGACTCAATACCTTTTTAAAATTTATTTGACTTTTATGGAGTGCTGAGGATGGGACCCAGTGCCTCACGGATGCTGGGGAGCTTGCTGGGGACCTGGGAGCAGAGCCCCTAGACTGTAACCTTTTAAGCAGAGGCATGAGGCCCTCCTGCTACTGGAACACAGCCAGTGTGGACACCGTTCCTTCAGTGATGCTTGTTACTATGTGTGCTTAGTGGTGTTTCATTTTAAAAGTTACTTTTACAAATCAACTTTTAGAAATGTGTGTGCGTATACGCATAACATGCCCTTCCATTCTCTGGCCTCTTTCCTCCTTCCAAGTAACCCACAATTTTAAGCTGCTCGTGTGTTCTTCCTCAGTTCTTTGTGCATATAGAAGTAAATGTGATGCTTTTCTGATTTACCTCCTTTCCCCACAAGAGACACTAAATGGATACCTTATGTTCTTTTTTCCCCTTGACAACATATTCTTATTTTGTGAATAACCAAACCTAAAAATGTGTGTGCTTGTGATTACTTGAAGCATCCTTTTCCTCTTTCTCCTCTTTGGTGGTTCTAGGATGGAGCCCAGGGCCTCCTTCCTGCTAGGCAAGCGCTCCACCCTGAGCACGACAGCCCGCAGCATGGATACCGCAACCTCTGGGAGCCACCCGGTTCCTTTGGAGGGAGCACTCCTCAGCAGACTCTGGCCCTTGTATTTGGGATTTGAGGTGCTTCTTGCCCGCACTCTGCTCAGAAGCTGCAGAGCTCCTTGAGCAGATCCTGCCTCAGCCCCTGGAGCGAGTGCGTTGCCTGCGCGTGCTCACACTCAGCCCCTGGAGCGAGTGCGTTGCCTGCGTGTGCTCACTGTGCTGTGCTCACACTCAGCGGCTGTGGGTTCTCCTTTCACTGCGCTGGCTCTCGGCTCAGAGCTTCTGAGTGGACCAGTCCCTTCACAACTAGGAATATTCCGTTGCCGACCGTGAGATTCTGAAAGGACCTGCCTGCTCGTTGTTGTGCTCAGTATTTTACTTTTTTACCTACAGTTCTGTCAGACTTCACCACTTAGCTCCCATGCCCCCAAAAGATAAAAATCTAAACCAAACCATCTCTTAGCCTAGGCGTACTACCCTCATGGAATGAAATTCAGGAAAAGGTTTTGAGGCTGGGCTTGGTGGAAGAGCGCTTGCCCAGCATGCACAAGGCACTGGTTGGAGCCCCAGTGCTGCAAGGGGAGAAACTCAGGAAAATTTTCCTTCAGTAAATAGTAAATTTTGACAGACTTCGTGTCTTCAGTAAAAATAAAAATAGAGTAGTTGAAGAACAGTTAGTGGTATAATGAAAATGCAAAAACGGAGAGACAGCTGATCAGCTGATGTTGCAGGGTGCAGTTGAGTGCCGCTTTCTTCATATAAAGTGTTCAGGGCATGCTCAGAATAGTGGACTCTCCAGGAATTACAGTGGAGACCTCTCATGTTGTTCAAGTATATAAAATTATGTCTCATAGATTCTTTTCTTTTTTAAAAGATAGCAGACAGGTTTTCAGAGAGAGAGAGAGAGGGAGAGAGAGAGACAGAGAAAGAGAGAAACAACTTTATTTAGTTTTTCACATGGCCTTAGTTGCTCCAACACTTAGTTGTGTACATGGTGCTGGGGCTTGAACCCCGGTCCTTGTGCCTGCCAGGCAAGCAGTGAAACTGCTGAGCCAACGCCCCAGCCTGATTCTTTTCTTTTTTAAAAGATAGCAGACAGGTTTTCAGAGAGAGAGGGGGAGAGAGAGAATCAATTTTATTTATATTTTTCCATCTGACCCTTGTTTCTCTGACATTTGTGTATGTGGTGCTGGGCTTTGACCCTGGGTCCTTGCCTATGCCAGGCAAGCACTCCAACCACTGAGCCACTGCACCACTGCACCAGCCCCCTCCTCTCCTGAAATTTTGATTGTAGTCTTCTTTCTGGAATTTCTGCTTGAAAAAACTCGTTTAGGAGTATGTGGATTAGGTTGGGCATGATGGGGCGCAGCTATAATCCCAGCCACGGGGGAAGCTGGTAGAGGAGGATCACAAGTTCAAGGCCAACCTTAGCAACTTAGTGAAACCCTGTCTTAGAATAAAAGATAAAAAGGTCTGGGGGTTGTGGCCCAGTGGTTAAGCACCCCTGAGTTCAGTATTTGTTACCCCAAAAAAAAAACAAAAACATATGGATTGGGGCTGAGGATATGGCTCAGGGGTAGAAGGCTTGCTCACCATGCATGAGGCCCCAATTTCCTTTTTCTTTTTTTTAAAGAGAGAAAGAGACAGAGACAATCAGCTTTCTGTTTTCATCTGGGTTTCATTTTTCCAACACTTTGTTGTGTACGTGGTGCTGAGGTTTGAACCCACGTCCTTGTGCATGCCAGGCAAGCACTGTAACCACTGAGCCACTGCTCCATCCCTTTGATTTTACTTTTTTAGTTTTGAATTTGTCATTTGAGCAGTGCTGAAACGTGAGGCTGGTGATGGCAGAGAGCAGTGCAGTGGGGAGGGGGAGCTCGAGCCAGGCTGCTTGATCAGGCCCTGGCAGCACATTCCTACCTGTTTCCCTGCTTTGTGCCTTGGTTTCCTTGTCTGCAGGGAAAAATTAGTTAGTACACATAAAGATGAGTCTTCATCCAGTACTTGTTGCATGGTAATTGCTGGTAATTTTAAATCATGATTTTTTTTTTTTTTTTGAGAATCAGGTTTATTTTTTCATCTGCTTTTTGTTTGTCTGACACTAGTTGTGTATGTGGTGCTGGGCTCCCAACCGAGTCCTCTTGTTTGCTGGGCAAGCGCTCTGTTGCTGAGCCACTGCTCCAGCCCTAAGCCGGGATTGTAGTTAAAGAATGTTGGAGAAGTTTTCATCTGAGGAGAACATCCAGGACACAGGAATAGAAGTGATTGGCTCAGGTGATTAAAGGCTTTCCCTGAGCCCCGAGGTCTCCAGGTCCCGAGGTCTGGAGCAGGGCACATTGAGTGTGCGGAGAAGCTGCTTCAGCTTAAGGTCAGGGCAGGGAACTGCATTCCTAGCAGTGTTGTGGGCAGGGAGGATTCTGCCCTGTGGCTATGAAGTTTCACAGGTCTCAGTCCAGGGCTGCCAATGGGTGTGGGGGGCCCCCTTTCAGAGACCTTTCCAGATTTGCAGGTTTCTGAGTTTGTCATGAATTTTTGGGGGCTCCTGTTCTTGTGTCGCATTCCAAGGTGCTTGCTAAGGGTGGTGCCTGCTGCCCTCTCCAGCCCTTGGCCTGGGTGTGGCCTGTGTGTTGGCTCCTCCAAGGCTGCCTAGGCTGGCCACTTCCCAGCAGAGGCTTCGCCTTTGGCTTTTTGCAGAGTCCTGAAGACCAGCTTCATTCTGGATGTGACCTTCACAGCCCTCCCAGTCAGGGGGCCATGGTCGTCCCTGTTGGCAGCCTCAGTGGGGCCCCTGATGCCAGTGAGTTACAAGTGGCTTCTCTGCTCTTGATGACCTCAGACTGGTGGTGGAGCAAGCACACACAGATGATTTGGGCCAGTTTGAACATGGCTGTAAGGAGGTGAGAATGAGTGTCCTGGCTTGCTGGAGGTCAAGGGTCAGGCCTGGGGCAGACTGCGGGCTGAGAGGCTTAGAGGGAGAGAATAGCTTAATTAGTCCATTTAAAGTTGTGGGGTGCCTGCTGGGAACCAGGCAGATGCTGTGAAATCAGAGGGGAGTGGGTGGACAGGAGATGCTCTTTCAGCAGTGGCTGCTGCCTCCCCAGGCCACCTAGGAAGCTTCTCTTCTGCGAAGGTTTGTAGATCTGCCATAACAAAGCAGTACCAACCTGGGACTTAACAGGTGGAGCGCCTCGTCCTGTAGGCTGCCAGCCCCAGATCAAAGTGTCCAGGACGGCTCCTCTGCGGGGAGCATCTGCCCCAGTGGCTGCCAGCACCCCTGATGCTCCTGGGCTTGTACAGCCACCACCCTGACCTCCACCTTCTTCTTCAAAGGCCTTCTCCCTGCATGAGTCTGCCCAAGCTTCACTCTGTGGGGACACCAGTGGTGTAGCATGAGGACCCACCCTGCTCCAGCGTGACCTTGTCTGAACTAACGACTCCTGCCAGGATCCTGCTTCCCCTAAGGTTGCAGGCTGGAGCGCTGTGACGTGCCCTGCTGTTCCCACCTCCCGCAAGTGGACGTGCTCCCTGCTGGTGCCATGAGCAGGCATCTGCGGTGACACCGTGACACCGTGACATCGGGGTGTTCTGCCTGCTGTCTTCTGCTTGTTTGTGTCTGTGGCACTGTGCACAAAATGTGGAAAGTGACGTTGATGGAGACGTTGAGCGCCAGGAATTAACAGAAACGGAGAGAGTGCAGAGGTCATGTTTTAGAGGAGGAAAACTTTGGGACTCACAGTTTCAGAGGTCTCAGTCCACAGGCGGCAGGCTCCGCTCCTCAAGGCTGGTGGTGGAGCTGAACATCCTGTCGGAAGAGTGTGGTGGAGGGAAGCGGCTCAGGGCCTTGCGTTCAGGAAGCACAGAGACACCAAGCTCAGCTCACCAACATAAACCCCAAGGCACACCCCCAAGGACCCACCTCCTCCAGCCACATCCTGCCTGCCGCACTTACCACTCAGTTAATCCCCGTGAGGGGGGACTTCACCTCCAAGCTTTCTTGGACTGTCTCACACGTGAGATTTTGGGGGCCACCTCGCATCTCAGCATGGCAGGTCACTGCTTGTCCTGTTCTCCTGTTGAAGGTTCTAGAGGTTCTCGGAGGTCCAGATGGCCCAGGATGCTCGTGTTGGTTACCACTTATGTTACCACACAAGTATATTTGACACCTACTGTTAGCGTTAGGATTGGAGTATCCCCCAGAGGCTGTTCCGCAGTGCAGCAGTATTCAGAGGTGGGGCTGCTAGGAACTTAACAGATCAGAAGAATCTGACCTCAGTTGATTGTTCCATTGATGAATTCATGGCTGAACGGACTGTTAGGAGGTAGAAGACGCTGTAGGAGCAGCGCCTAGTTGAATGGAGTGGGTCCTGGAGGTGCGCCCTTGGGGACTGCATCTTATCCCCTGCTGCTGCCCCCGCTACTGCTGAACTGAGCAGCTCTGCTCTGTGGAGCCAGCTTGCCATGGACTGGAACCTGTGGAGCTGTGTGCTCCTCGGAGTTGGTCTTCACAGGTATTCTGACACATCCATGTGGAACCTGCACACTGAACACTCATTCACTCATGTCTGACAGGCCTTAGGCTTTCTGAAAAATGCTGTTAGAGCATCTAGAAGTTCTGGCTGGACCCTTTGGGTTTTCCAATAAGGATTTTAACCCAGAGAATTTCTTCAGTGGCAGCTTTTTGCTTGTTCCAGCCTTTGATTTGGTTTTGAACCCCGGGCGTTAGGGGTCCAGAAGTGAATCTTAGGTGCACTTGGAGTAGTCGTCCACTAGCAAAAGTGACAAGTGGCGCTCGAGTGCGTCCACTGCATGTTTACAGACGCTGCCTCTGGATTTCAGTTCCACAGTGACGAGGACCGGTCACTCTGGGGCTGAATACCTCTGCTAAGGAGATTGCTGCATGGCACCTTCCTTACCTCCAGATCCACACCCAGCCTCCTAGGCAGAATGGAGTCTTCTGGGACATTAGGAAGGGATGTCAGTACTGAAGTCTCTTCCGTCCTGATGTCAGTGATGTCATGCTGAAGGCAGGAGGAGACCTGCATGGAGAACTCTGGAGGTGTCTTGTGCCTTGGCAGCTCTGCTAAATGAGCAGAAGAGTGGCCCCCAGTGGCCCCCCGTCCTTCACCCAGCTGACAGTCACCAGCCCATGGCCGGTCTGGTCCTTGTGTGTGGCCCTCACCCCTGTCTCCCATGTTTTTGGCATATTTCAGGCATCATATTATTTCATCCTTAAATACTTCTCTGTGTCTAACCATAACAATATCACACCTGAAAATTTTAACGAGGGGCTGGAGCGGTGGCTCAGCGGTTTCGACACTTGCCTGGCAAGTGCAAGGACCCGGGTTCAAACCCCAGCACCACGTACACAGCTAAGTGTTAGAGCAACTAAGGCCATGTGAAAAACTAAATAAAGTTGTTAAAAAAAAAAATTTTTAACGATTTCTGTTTGCCATCAATATCCAATTAGTGTCTCAATTTTTTTTTTTTTTTTTAAGAGAGTGAAAGAGAGAAAGAGAGTATCAGCTTTATTTAGTTTTTCATCTGGTCTTTGTTGCTCTGACACTTCGTTGTGTAAATGCTGCTGGAGTTTGAACCCAGGACCTCGCACATGCCAGGCAAATCCTGTACTTCTGAGCCATCGCTCCAGTCCCCTCAAGGAGTATTATTAAAGATAAAAGTCACAGTTACAGTGCAGACTTGTATGTGGGAGCAGAAAACTTTTTAATAGTCAAAGTGATAGATGTACATGCATTCGCAGTGAGCTGATCCACGCAAGTCTCTTAACTTTTCTGTCTTGTGTTACCATTGAAACAACATATTATCATTTTCTAAAATTATTTTAGAAATTACAATTCTTTTTTTTTCTGTAAATAACACTGGTTTTTAAAGAGTGCACATTGAAGTCCGGCAGCAATGGTTTCTGATCCTGGTGTTCCGTGAGACTGTAGGCGTGCTCATGGGCTTAGCAGGACGAGTCCATTGCTGCAGTCCCTTGAATGAGCTTGACTTCTCTGTTCCTGTTAGTGTAGGGAGTAGCACTTCAGCGTTTGTTTTGTTTCCCTAAGAGGGAGAGAGTGAGTGAGAGAGAATCGATTTTACTTAGTTTTTCATCTGTTTTTTTTCCTCTGACACTCAGTTGTGTACCTGGTGCTGGGGTTTGAACCTCGGTTCTCTCGTGCCAGGCAAGCGCTCCAGTGACTGAGCCGCCTCTCCAGCCTGGAACTGCGCAGCTGCCCTGGAGACGGCCGGCATGTTGGACAGTGACTGGCAGCTAGTTGTCTGCACAGAGCCCTGCGCCGCGAGGCTTCACTTTTGCCATCAACCCCAGCCCCAGCGTGAAGTGAGCAGGCCCTTAACGTTCGTGCTTTTAGCGCTTCAGTAGGTAGCTAAGCTCAGTGCCTTGTCCTTGCCTCCCGTGTCCCTCTGCAGTGGAACTGCTTCACAGGGGCTGAGAATCCTCTCCAGTGCCACCCTTGCTGCCCTCATGAGCAGCAGTGGAGAGGAGAGCAGGACCTGGTCCTCCTCTCCACACGGGTGAGTCTCTGGGTCCAGCAGGATACTTTGCGGCTGGTGTGAGGCTCCCGGGGCTGCCATGCTACAGGCCGGCTCCATCTGCGGGCAGCCAGGGGCTTGGCGGAGTAGGCGCTGACTCTGTGCCCTCTGAGTGCTTTGCCCTGGGAGGACAGGGTGTTCCAATGCTAGCTGAAGTTTTGGTGACCTGGGGACCTTAGGTCCTGAGGGTGCACCAGGAGGGTGGGAGGCTTCATGTTTGGAAAAAAGTTGTGTTGAGCAGATTTTTCAATATTTATGTTGTAAATCTTCATTTGTTGTTGGACATTAAGATTAGTCCTGCTTTTAAAATTATTTAAATTACTTTAAGGTTTTCTAAGTACTCTTATTGTTAGGTAGTAGCTAGCAATGAGCAGTGAAATGCTGGACAGGGCCACAGGTTTAGTCTTGAAGTTTGCTGTAAGCTGCTGCCAAGGCAGATAAGCTATGGAAAACATTAGTACACAAGTGTTGAGGGTAAACAAAGGTAAGAGGGGAGGGAGACTGCCTCAAGAACAAAGGATCTATGGGAGATGTCTTCACAGGCCCCATAAAAGTTGAGATGAACCTAAAAGCTACTACTGGTGCCAGGTATCTCTTACTAGCTCAGAAGGGGGTATTCCTTAGGTAACTTTTGACCTTTTGGCCACTTTTAACCCCAATGCCCATATTAACATGGGAATGACTTGTAGATGAAGCCCCCTAAATAGGATGGTTGCCATGACAGTTCTTGAGAGGGCCAACTAAGGCCAAAACCCCACTGCCAGACGTGAAGGAGAAGTTGAACACCTGATTGGCGAAGGCTGCTGAAGGAGGACCCCAGTTTTCAGATCAATCATAAAAGAGCAATAAATTTGGAGACAGCATGGTCTCATCTGTCGCTCTCTGATCAGAGATGGCCCACTCTCCTGAGAGTGCTTTCTGCTTGAAGTCTTATTCTGCTTTTATTTTACTTTCACCTCTCTTTCACTTAAAATAAAATTCTCTTGCATGACTTTTTGTTTCTGACTTTAAATCTTCTTTTGTCGGAACACCAGAACCGAGGTTTGGATTTTCAGTTTCCTGCTTTCCTGTGACGTTGTCAAAATGCTTTGTTTTGGGTTTTTGTTTGCCTCTGTATTTTTCTTTTTAAATGTTTTAGATGAAGTAATAACTTGTAGAGCTCTCAGAAAAGTTTGCTGTCTTAACATACTCTTAAAACCAAGTTAACAAAACCTGAAGCCGGAATTGAGAAAGACCAGGTCTAGGTTTGTACTTAAAAAGCAAGGTTATGCTTAATCTTGACTGTGGAGCTCAGAATATGTACATTTTGAGTTTGTGGTCTCTCAGTGAAGGAGGGAGTGCAGGCGGGCCTGGTCTGCACACGTCGCCCTGCTCACACCGCAGTTTGCAGCGGAAGCAGGGCCCTGAACAAGATTCCCAAGGAATCTTTTCTTTCAGGACCCTCTGGGACCAGAAGCAAATTCCAGCCCTGTTACTTCTTAGCCAAGTAAGTCTTCTCATCTTAAAAGTGAGGAGCATTCTGATGTGTCGACCCAGGGGCGTGGAAAACGGCTCAGCGTGCAGCCTGGTGGCTGGCCATCATCTTCCCCTCCTTTCATTGGCCCTCTTGTTCGCCTAGTTGTCTCTTGCAACACAGCAAGCCGTCTCAGGACCCAGGAGCTTCAAATAATTACATTACCATGTGTCATGATGTTGCAGATCCTGAATTCATGCAAGGCTCACTGGGCAATTCTGCTCCATGTGGCATCCATTGTGGTTGCTTGATGGTTTTCAGGGTCTTAAAAGAATGACTTTGATTTTTGAGTTGCAGGAGGCCTTTCCGACCCTGGATATGTCTTCTCAGGTGTGACTTGGAAGTGCCTCCTTCCATTGTGCAGTGGCCCCCAGCACGTCAGGTCTGGAGCAGCCCAGCGCGAGGTCCACTGTGCCTTTCCCTGGTCTGCTGTGCATGTGGTGTCATGCGGGAGGCCTGGCACATGCTTTCTCCCGTGCGTTCCACGGTGTTTGCTGCCGAGTGTGGGTCTGTGGTCAGTCTGGCACCAGGCACTGCTTGGTTGCCATTGTGGTCGGCCTTTGATCCTCCACCTTCCTTCGGTGTTGCCTGAGGAGCTGTTGCTTAGGCACTCACAATTAGAAGCCTCTCAGTGGCTGTGCAGACTGTTCATCTTGTTTCTGTCCTTTACTTGTTATTCCTAATTTTTGTGTCCAATATAAAATGAACTGCATAGTAAATGCTCAGCAAATACTCCATAATTTTTTTTTTTTTTAAAGAGAGAGAGAGACAGAATCAATTTTATTTAGTTTTTCATGTGACTTTCATTGCTCAGCCACTTTGTTGTGTACGTGGTGCTGGGGTTCGAACTAGGGTCCTTGCACATGCCAGGCAAGTGCCATAACTGCTGAGCCACTGCTCCAGCCCCTGCATACATATTGTTGAAGCTGTCATTCAGTGTTTTATAGAAATGGATTAGAAAAGGGACTCTTTTTCCTTTTTTTTTTTTTTTTTGTATCAGAGATTGAACCCAGGGGTGCTTAACCACTGAGTCCTACCCCTATCCCCTTTTTATTTTGAGACAGGGCTTTGCTAAATAGTTGAGGCTGTCTTTGAATTTTCGACCATCCTGCCTCAGCCTCCTGAGCTGCTGGGATTACAGATGTGGACCACTTAGCCCAGCTAGAAATGGAATCTTATGTGATTATCAGGCATTGCTTAGTGATTAAAGCTGAACACATTATGTAGTATGTCAGGACATCATCGCTGCAGGTGAGAGTGGGCCAAAGAATGCAAAGTGAGCGAAAGGATGTAGTAGCTGTGTTAGACTTTCACACTTGAGCATGGTGGCATCACTCAGGCTGTTCACAAGCTTGTGCATGTTGATATTTCTTGTGGCTACTGCTGTTTGTTGTATCAAAAAAGTGATTGTCAAAGAGGAATGTAGCCATGTGAGCAGCTTCTCTTCCCCTGATCTTTTTGGGGAATCCTTTACGGAATCACTACTGATACCTTCTTGCAAAACTGTGGGTGTGGCTTGGAGGTAGAGCACTTGCCTAGCATATAGGAAGCCCCAGCTTCATCTGTAGCACCCCCAGGACTGGGGTGGGGGTGGAGAAGGAAGTCAGATTTCTCCAGAGATGAACTGTGCTGCGGTTACCAGGTCCTTTCTGGTGGGATAAATCCTGAGTGTGAATTATCAGTCAAACGTTGAACCTCCAGTTCTCTTGGTTTTGTCGGAGGACATAATGGCTTGTTAGCTATCCCCTGTTGTCTGATAAAGAACAATGGCTACTGGTTATGGAGGGTGGGAGCCTGCTGATCAGCCCTGTCCCTGAAGCCACAAAGAAACCCACAGGTCATTGTGTCCCCAAGCTGAAGATTGTATTTATCAGGCTTCACACTGATTTGAACAACCATTTCTTTTGTTTGGACTCTGCAGAACCTGAGAAAGACCCTGCAATGAATGGTGGTACTCGGGCTGCAGTGGTGACCTCACCACCTCCAACCACAGCCCCACACAAGGAGAGATACTTCGACAGAGTGGATGAGAACAATCCAGAGTACTTGCGAGAGAGGAACATGGCACCAGACCTTCGCCAGGACTTCAACATGATGGAGCAGAAGAAGAGGGTGTCCATGATTCTGCAGAGCCCTGTAAGAGAAGCACTTTCTCTGAGCGGATGAGGTGTTTCCTCACCTTAGCTCTTAGGCTGTTGTATGAATAACCTTGACAGTTATCTGAAACAGGAAGTGGGGCCTCATATCTAGATAGACAGTTGTTGGAGGAGTTCAGCTTAGTCCAGTGTTATCAGATACAGTGGAGAAGTTTCTTAGTGTCAGAAAGGAGAGGAGGCCTTTACTTTTCATTCTTCTGGGGCGGGTAGGTGGGTACTGGGGATGCTCTACCACTGAGCTACATACCAGCCCTTTCTGTTTTCATTTTATATTTATTTTTATTTTTTATTTCTTTGATACAGAGATTGAACCCAGGTTTACTTAACCACTGAGCCACTTAACCACATCCCCAGCAATTCTTTTTTTATTTTAATACAGAGTCTCAATAAATTGGGTAGGGCTTCACTAAGTTGCTGAGGTTGGGTTTGAATATGAGATCCTCCTACATCAGCCTCCTGAGCTGCCAGGATTACAGGTGTGCACCACTATGGCTAGCTGAGAAAATAGTTTCAAATGTTACTTTTTTTTTTTTTTTTTTTTAAAGAGAGAGGGACAGTGAGAGAGAGGGAGAGAGAGACAGATAGACACACACAGATAATCAATTTTATTAGTTTTTCATGTGGCTTTCTTTGCTCTGACACTTAGTTATGTACATGGTGCTGGGGTTTGAACTTGTGTACTGTACATGCCAGGCACGCACCATAACCAGTTAGCCACCACTCTAGCCCTTAAACTTTACTTTTAACAGCACAGAATTGGCAACATGGTGCGTTAAACCAAAATTGATTCTGTTCACCTTAGTTTTATTTTATATTTTAAAGAGAGAGAGACAGTGAGAGAGAGAGAGAGAGAATCAATTTTATTTAGTTTTTCATGTGGCTTTCGTTGCTCCAACACTTAGTTGTGTATGTGGTGCTCGGGTTTGAACCTGGGTCCTCACGCACTGTAACCGCCGAGCCACTGTTTACCTTATAATCTCAGCGTTGTGCCCTTGCAGATTGCCCAGCTTGCCGCTGTGTGGCAGCACCTTTTCCTGTCAGCCCTTCCTCTGTCTCTCACTGCCTGCTGCTCCCTGTCCTGCCTCCATCCCCTGCCACGTTTTCTGGCATTTCGTGTGAAGTCTCCTTCCTCTGTCTCCCATCCATGATGGAACAGTTGCAGGACTGGCTCTGCACCAGACATTCCCTGAGAGATTTCTGCTTTACTCTATTTCTTCCCACACGTAGGTGCAAGACACCATTTCACAGGTGAAGGTAGCTCAGAGGTGTTACAAATGAAATGAAACACGTGGTCGTGGTCGGGTGTGGGTGAGCAAGGCAGAAATTTTACTTATTTTGCCCAAGGGCAAAAGAACAAATACGCGCCTTGCAAGGGAGTGAGGGGTTTTTAATGTGACCTCATGCAGTGCTGCCCTTTGCCCTAATTGGAGGAGCTCAGGTGCACAGTCTGCCCAATTGGCTGTGATTAGGTGGAGGCGGTTGCAAGAGGGAGTAGGCGGCGACTGGGAGCGAATGGGGGTGGGGGTGGGGGTCGCTGCACATGTGGTGAGGGTCATCGTGATTCCAAGTTCACAGGAGGAAGATGGCTGGGTACCGGAAGGGGTCCTTGGAAAGAGGTGGGCCCACACAGGTGGGCGGACACAGGTGAGGGAGTTACTATCTTCAAAGGGGGAGGGGGATCCAAAATGGAGGTAGCGGGTTATACATCACAATCTTTCAGGTTTGACAGAAAAGACATACATCTTACAATGTTCCCTTGCTACATGTCTGAACAGTACTCCACTGAGTGTTACACATCACATTTTCTTTCTTTTTTTTTATTTGAATAAAGTCTTTTATTTATTGTTTTCTTTTTCTTTCTTTTTTAAGGAAACCAGCAGTAAGTACATTTTATTTTCTGTCCATTCCTGCTCCCACCACGGTGCCAGGCGCTAGGAGTTGTAAGGGGGTCGCGAGCTTCAGGGTCTTCTACAGGAAGTGCAGAGAGTTGTAGCAGATTGCAGTGGGGGTGAACTGGGTGAGGTCAGGGTACAGGAACGTGTGGGATGTAGGCAGACAGATGTTGGGGTCATGGTAGCATGGAAGCAAGGGTGACCTGGCTGCTGGGAGGGGCAGTCGGGTTTCCAGAGGGACACAGTGACCAGGAATGAGAACGGCTAGTCTGTGGCCGTGGGATCAGGGACTGAGGCGAGCTGGAGGAGAGGAGGTCTGGAGGCCGAGGGAGCCGGTGGATATTGTGCCACGAGTGGAGTTGTGACCACTGGAGTATGCGAGGGTCTCGGGCTGTGACTGCTGGTGGAGGTCGGTGCTGGGTCCAGGGCTGCTTCCAAGCCTCTTTCGCCACTGCCGTCCAGCTCCTGGCCGTCCATCCTTGCTGCCACGCAGGTCCCTGGAAGATGTTGACGCCTCCGGCCCCTGTGCGGCACTCTCCTTTTGTGTTCTTTACTAAGGTTTTACTTTCTTACCTAAAATGCAATCACAGTGCCAGGCAGTCAGTATCGTGTTGAACGGGGCTTTGCGTGCGTGTGGATTTGGAAACCTTTGAGATGGGCTGTTTGAATTTTCAGTCTGGGCCTGAGGGCAGGAAGCTTGTGACTGACCAGCACTGTCTGTAGTGGAAGAGGCCATTTGTATCTCACTTAGTGTTGTTTTTCTTTTTACAAAAACAGAGGGAGAAGGCCCTGGTGCAGTGGCTTAGTGGTCATGGAGCTTGCCCAGCATGCGTGAGGACGCGGGTTCAAACCCCAGCACCACGTACACAACGAAGTCTCAGAGCAACGAAAGTCACAATGAAAGCCACATGAAAAACTAAATAAAATTGATTCTCTCTCTCACTGTCCCTCTCTTTAAAAAAAAAAAAAAAAGGAAAGAGAATCAATTTTATTTATTTTTTTCATCTGGTCTTTGTTTCTCTGACACTTAGTTGCGTATGTGGTGCTGGGGTTCGAATCCAGGTCCTTGCAAATGCCAGGCAAGTGCTCCAACAGCTCAGCCACTGCTCCAGCCCTTGTTTTTTTTCTCTTGGTTCTGGGATTGAACCCGGGGGTGTTCTGTCACTGAGCTACACTCTCAGTCTTTTTCATTTTTTACTTTGAGTCAGGGTCTTGGCCGAGTTGTCCAAGCTGGCTTTGAACTTTGATCCTCTTGCCTCAACCTCCTGAGTGGCGGGAATGACCGGTGTGCAACCCTGCAGCTGGGCAGGAATTATATTTTGATGATTTCTTTCTTTCTTGGTTTTCCCTCCCTTGTCAGCTGTCACAGAATATGGTCTGTGGTATTATTTTTCATGATGTGGTAGGTAGGGGCTCTTTAAAGGCCTGTTGTGTGTGTTTCTTCTGGGGTTGGACCCAGGAGTGCTTTACCACCAAGCTACACCCAGACCTTTTTCATTTCTTTTTATTTTGGAACAGTGTCCCACTAAGTTGCCAAGACTGGCTCACACTTCAGCCTCCCAAGTTGCTGGGATTGCAAGTGTGTGCCCCTGTACCTGCTCTTTAAAGGGCGCTTGGTGACGTCCTCAAATAGTGTTTAGATATATATTTAATCGTTTTTTTTTTAAATCAATTTTGTTTAGTTTCTCATGTGGCTTTCATTGCTCCAACACTTAATTGTGTACATGGTGCTTAGGTTCAAACCTCCATCCTTGTGCATGCCAGGCAAGTGCTGAAACTGCTGAGCCACTGCTCCAGAGTTAGATTATGTATGTTTTCTTGCAGAAACATATTACATTGCTTTATGATATATATTTTTTAATTTATTTTTTATTTTATTTTGTTTTATAATATTTTTAACTAAGAAATCTATCAAGGGTCATTGTCTGCCTTTTAATTCTTTTCAGCTTTTCATGCTGAATGTGTGCATAGAGTACCCAGGGTATCTAATCAGTCCTCTCTTGTTAGAAATTGTGTGTGTGTGTGTGTGTGTGTGTGTGTGTGTGTGTGTGTGTAAATGCTAGCACCCAGCCCCTGTTCTGTTTTTATCATTAATGCTGAAATGAAATTGTTTTTTTGGTATCAGGGATTGAACCCAGGGATACTTAACCACTAAGCCACTCCTCTAGCCCCCTTTTTTATTTTTTTTATATTTTGAGCTAGGTCCTGCTAAGTTGTGTAGGGTCTCACTAATTTGCTGAACATGGCCTTGAACTTGCCATCCTCCTGCCTCAGCCTCCCAAACTGCTGGGATTACAAGTGTATGCTACCAGTCAGAGCTCTGATTTTTTTTTTTTAAAGAAAGAGGGGACAGTGAGAGAGAGAGACAGAGAGAAGCAATTTTTATTTAGGTTTTCACATGGCTTTCGTTGCTTCCAGACTTGGTTGTGTATGTGGTGCTGGGTTTGAACTTGCGTACTTGTGCATGCCGAGCAAGCACCTTAACCACTGAGCCACCGCTCCAGCCCCACTGATTTGTTTTTGAAATAGTCCTAGCATTAGAATTCTGTTAAAAAATGTAAGCTTTTATTTTACTGAATAACTAATCAGAAAAGAATGTACCAGTTTATATTCCCAATAGTGATGTCTGAGAATATTTGTCTGCTGTTTCAGCAATAGATGAAAATAACAATTGGATTATGTGATAGTTTCCCCAGCAGCAGGAGTGCGGCACCATTTCACTTGTTTTGACGTGTGTTCTGTCAGGCTTTCTGTGAAGAGCTGCAGGAGTGCGGCACCGTTTCACTTGTTTTGACGTGTGTTCTGTCAGGCTCTGTGAAGAGCTGCAGGAGTGCGGCACCGTTTCACTTGTTTTGACGTGTGTTCTGTCAGGCTTTCTGTGAAGAGC